>JAKOGI010002932.1:27500-70000 GCA_029747015.1 Carnegiea gigantea
CTGTGCAGTGTTGTTGTGGAAGAACAACACTCTTAAGAAGCTTGATTTCCTTGAGAAGCTCTCCTATATCTCTTTGATGACTAGTTTCCATATCTGAAATCTTCTTTTGATGTGATGCTTCAAGCTGCTCGATGTTTATCACTTAATTTGTCAACTCACTAAGTAGTTGTTTTTTTTTTTTTTTGGTTGAAGCTCAGCTTTCAGGTGTGCGTTACTCGGTTCAAGTCCCCTAATATCCTTGGGTTTTACACCACTTCCAAAGCATATTACACGGTCTCGATTTTGAGCTCCAAAACATTTTTCGACCAATTCAAATTGAGACATCAATGGATTTTTTCCAGATTCATCCATAATCTGATCCTACAAAAATAAAAATACAAAGGTATGAACATGAATGAAAATCCAAAAAAGTTAGAAAGAATTACTAGTTCACAGCAAAAAATAAGTAAATATGTAGTACATATAATGCTACATCTTCTTCATTCAATGTGCCATCCTTTCACTTTCGGGTTGCTTTAAAGATCTCAGCAATGTTTGGTACCTTCCCGTCCTTGCCCTCCCATTACAACATGTCGAACAAAGTCAAATAATGCTTGACGTGTAATTTTTTTCATCACTCTAAAGCCTCTATTAATTGTCAAGACCTCCAGCTTCACAGGCCAAAAACAATACATTCAACAAAAATAATAACTCTCATTTGGCTCCTTCCTCGTGGAGCAGCATACCCCAAAAAATATAGAAAAAGAAGAGAGGGCCGCTTTTTTTATTTGCATACATACCAACTCATCGTAGATGATTTGCCGAATCAGCTTGCTACTAGTATGAGGAAGCATTGTTAACTAAGCTCGATTTTCAGAATTTATAGCTCTTGATCTACAATTCACATTGTTTGAGTTATACAAGAATGAACGCATGTAAAAGAGTAACCAAAAAAAAATGAAAAATGATTTTATCTTCAACTACCATAGTTCGGAGTATGTACCTAAAAATCAGGGTCTGTATAATGCTCTAACACCAACCATTCCAAATCTTCCTTAAGCAAGCTTTTAGGTACACTCTTCGAAGAGAGTGCTTCCTCCAAAGTAGATACCTTTTTTTAGGTGTAGTTGCTTCATTTCCCCCCGCCATTTGTTCCATAAGTTCCTTGCTTGGCGCATGATGGTGGTGCGATGATGCTCAAGACCACCTCCTTCAAACTTATCATATCATACCAGACAAACAAAATATCTATCTCACTTTGCACATGCATTATTCCTAGGTATAAGTTTAACATAAATAAAAAGTAAATACAACTCATCCTATCATACCAGAATAGCATTTCATAGATTGTCCAAATGTTTGGAATCGATTTCATTCCAACTATGCACTTTGATCGGTAACATGTTACGATCACGAACAAGTTTGCCGATATGTCTTGATAGAGGGCATTGGTTTTCACCCACCGGCACATTGTTGTAGAAGGCTACTCCAAGTTTTTGCCCATCTTTCAGAGTTGCCACTTGCCTAACCTTGTTCCTTCCTTTAGGTCTTGAAACAATGCCTCGCTTTCTTTTCTTTTTTCAGCACTAATACGAGCTGCACAATGAAAATGTCAAGTTTATTTTTTTAAAAAAATTTAAAAGTACCAGGAAATGACACACTAGAAAAGAATAGCCCCAGCCTGTTTAATACCTTCATTATCTGGAGAATCATTCTCAGATGGATTAATAGCTTTCTTTGTAACTGTTTGCTTTCCATCACCTATCAAAGCATCATTACTTGTAGAATTTTTGCATCCTTTTTCCTTATCACTGTGTGCTTGCAGGATGTCATGCTTGAACCTAAAATTAAGAACAATTTTGGTATTTAATTTCCAATAGACAGAAGATCTGCAAATTATGAAAACTTCAAAATACTAGCTTAGGCTTTTAGAAGGGCAATATGTCTTCATTACCAGCTTGGAATTTGTAATTCTTTCTGGACAAATTGCTCCGCTGACACATTCTACAAACATCAAATGCAATAAGATGGATAACAATCACATGAAAACATATAATTTTAAACAAATAAAACAACAAAAGGCAAAATGCTTACCACATTTTCCTTCTGTGCATTTGTCATATCATTATCCTTTTGTGAATTTCTCATATCATTATTCTCTTGTGCAGTTGCCCCATCATTCTGCTTTTGTGCATCCAGACGAACAGACTCAAGCCTATGAATAAAGAAAAGTTACTAAGGATGTGTAATTCTCATTAGATAGATACATCATGCATTGAGATGAAGGGAATATCTTCATTACCAAGCTGGAACTTACTGGTTGTTATAAATCGAAAGTTGCTCTAACACATTCTAACATCAAACAAAAATTTAGATGGTTTATAGCTCATATAGGAATATATAATTACGAACAAATACAATAGTGAAAGGTACAAGGTTTACCACATTTTTCTTTGCTACATTTGCCTCATCTTAGGATCTACTCTCTAGAGCATTAATAAGATGTTGATCACTTGGGTTTTGTCCGACTGAAGATTTAGGGTAGGAAGGCTTCTTCAGACCTGATAAGTGTCCACGATATGGGAAACTGGGTGCTAGGAACCTTGCCTCTACTGAGTTCTTCCTTATAGGTGTCGTGCTCCCTAATTAAATAAGAAATTACAAGATTAATTATAAATCAAAATATCAAAAATACAAAAAATGCTAGTGTAATATAGGGAAAAAATAGAGCTAAAGCATAAATCAATTTATGATAAATAGCAAACACAAACTCAGATCACACTATATGTAATGTTTGGTTTTTCTAGGCAATGAAAACATTTCAAACTTCAAAATAGAACAAACAATGAAGGCTAGTAGCCATCAATAGCTAATGATAACTCATTTTTTCCTAGATGTTTTGGTTTTTCTAGGCAACGAAGACATATCAACAGACTCTGCTTGTACATCATTTCTATAGTACGCATTAGCATATTCAAAGTCATCATTTGATGTTGATGTAGCAAGTTTGGCATTAAATGAAATGCTCTGTTAGTAAGCTTCATCGTTCTCTTCTATGCTTGCTTGTCTCTTATCTTCCTCAAGACCTAACGCATATGAATCTCTAGGTTGTACCTTCACCACCACATGCCAACCCTTTTGACTAATATCATTCACATAGAAAACTTGTGATGCTTGAGCCGCGAGCGTAAAAGGATCATCTATTTTCAAATGACGTTGACAATTTACATTGACAAAGCCAAATTTATCTACTTTGACTCCTTTTCTAGGATCTATATCCCACCAATTACACCGAAAGAATACAACCTCATTACCCCCTGTGTAGTCCAAACTGAAGACCTCTGTAAGTATCCCATAATATTCTATGTTAGGCTCTCCATCTGCAGCATTACCCACCACAAGAACTCCACTATTTTGTGTCCTTGCACTAATCTCTCTACTTAGTGTGTGAAATTTAAATCCATTAGTAATGTAATCAGTATAGCTTTTCACATATGGTGTAGGCCCTTAAGCCAATGATAAAAGCTCCTCCCCATGAGGGCAAGTTCCTTGTTCATACAACTCTTCCACCTATAGAACAAAATCAAATATACAAATAAGACATAATTTAAAACAAATATCAAAACACTTTATCTCAATTGAATAACTCACTTTAACCTTAAACCACTCCTTAAAGTGGTTGTTCTTCTCATCTTCCATCATCTTCTTCGAACAACTCTCCAGCATAAGATAATGCTCTCTAAAGGACATATAAGATTAGTATTTGCTCGTAATAAAATGACACTAGTTAAAATTATTTAAAAGATGCAACTTACTAAATAAAAGGTAACGCTTCAGGGCAATTCATCAAAGCATGTATATGGGCTTATTGTTTTTCCCTCTCATCCATGTCGCACATCTTCATTGCTCCAAGTGGCCTTCCGGGATGTGAAAAAATACTTAGCTTCTTACCATGTTTGACCCCACCATCATCATTTTGCCCTATATGATTTACTTTTGTCTCAGTCCCATGTAAGTATCTGGAGCAAAAAATCATACACTCATATGCAATATAGCCCTCCGCCATGGAACCCTCTGGACATGCCGTATTAGGAACACGTGACTTGAGTCTAAAGAGATCGCATTCCCCTGAATACATCCAACAGAACTGAACTGGCCCACCAATGATAGCTTCATCTGCCAAGTGGATAGGTAAATGTAACATGACATTAAAACATGCAAGAGGAAACCACCTTTCCAACTTAGACAAAGTTAGTGGCATTTGGGCCTTGATTGCTTCCAAGTCTTCTACCTTCAATGTCTTAGCACATAAAACATTAAAAAACATAAGCATTTCAATAATTGCCTTGCTTACTTCCTTCATAGGCATGCCTGTGTGTATAACTAGAGGAAGTAATCTTTGGAGAAGAATGTGATGATCATGGCTCTTTAATCCTGAGATCTTACATTCTTTCACATTTACCCACCTAGAGATATTTGAGGAAAAGCCATCCGGTACCTTAATCTCCTTAAGAAACTTGCATAACTCTTGCTTTTGCTTTTGAGATAATACGTAAGGAGCTAGTGTTAGCTCAAGCTTATCACCCTTTTCACGAGGATGCAAATCTGCCCTAATAATAAAGGCTTGCAAATCTAATCGAGATATGGCAGTATCTTTAATCTTTCCCTTCATGTTCATGATAGTTGCAAGGATGATATCAGACACATTCCTTTCAATGTGCTTAACATCCAAATTATGCCTTAGCAAATTGGTTTCCCAATAAGGCAATCCAAAAAAAATGCTTTTCTTATTCCAATTATCGCCCCTTTTTCCATGGTTAATTTTCCCTTTCACATGAGGAGCTTTGCTCAAGGAAATTTCCTCTAGATCACGTACCTGGTTCACAACATCGCTTCCACATAGTGGGATAGGAGGTCCTTCTAACTCTACATTGCCAAACCAATCTTTCTTTTTGCACCAACCATGTTTCTTAGGCAAGAAATGTCTATGGTGCATGTAAACTTGTTTTGCACAATGTTGTAATCTTAGAGAGTCAGTGTGCTTATGACACACTAGACAAGCAAGCTTTCCCTTGATGCTCTGTCCAGATAAAATTCCATATGCTAAAAGATCATTTATGGCCCACAATAAAGCTGCATGAAGCTTAAAATTTTGCATTTAGATGCATCATATATCTCAACCCTTATTTCTCATAACTCTATCAGTTCTTCTATCAAGGGTTGCAAGTAAATATCTATTGCATCACCTGGACCATCGGGACCAGGAATGATTAAGGATAATATAAAGTTGGCTTGTTTCATGCAATCATTGTATGGAATAAGTATCACAGGCTAAACACTGTAAGGAGTCGATGTGTTGAAAAATGGTTGAAACCCATCACTCATCAACCTAAGTCTGACATTATGTGATTTTGAGGCAAAATCCTGGTGAAGTTCATCAAATTTTTTTTATGCTTTAGAATCAGCGGGGTGCCTTATAACTCCATCTTTGATGCATTCCTCACAACGCCAGTGCATCTCAGCTGCTGTCTTGGAACACATGAAGAGACGTTAAAGTCGTGGCTTCAATGGGAAATGGCGTAAAACTTTAACTGAAATTTTCTTCCCATTTTCCTTTCTCTTTTCTTCCCCACTATGCTTCTCATCTTTCTACCTTGATGCATGACACACTTTACATGTGTCAAGTTTTGCATCTTCTTTCCAAAATAGCATGCAATCATTCCTACATGCATCAATCTTATTGTATGAGAGTTGAAGGTCTTTAATTGTCTTCTTAGCCTCATAGTAGGACTCTGCTAGGGTAGACCCAGATGGTAGCAACTCATTCTTTAGAAACTCTAGCTGCATAGTAAATGATTCATTACTCCACTTACCAAGAGACTTAATATGCAGCAATTTCACTATTGCAGATAATTTAGAACAACTAGAGCATGGATACGCAGGTTGCTCAAAGTCCTTTATTAACCTAAAAAAATTTTTTGCATTATCATTAGGTTCCTCCGTATAATCAACAGCATTTGATGCTCCCATCTCAACACCTTTTTTAGTGAGACCATAATAAATAGGAAATAAATCCTTAATCATTTCATTCGTTTCACCATTACTTTCAGAATCACCGTCTAAATCTTCCTCTACATCAAATTCATCTTACATCTCATCATCGTCAAATTCAAGTTCATCGACCCCTTCTCCATGATGATACCAAAATGTGTAACCTTTAAGAATCCCATATGCTATAAGATGTGTTTCAACCACATATCTTGTATGCTCACTGGAGTTGCAACATGTCACACATGGGCATTTGATAACTTGGGTTTCCTCACCTAATCGATCAAATGCAAATGGAAGGAAGTCCTTAATTCGTTCGCTATATTCATCACTAAGACGATCAATAGAAGATAGAGCCATCCAACTCTTGTTAGGTGCCATATCTGTGCAAATAAAGTAATTGGTAGTACCTATACATAAATAGCAAAACAAATAAAATGAAGATATGTGAAGATAAATAAGAAGGTAATGCACTCAAACAATGTCTACTTTTATGGCCAAATATAATGGAAAAACATACTGGCAAAACATGTTTCATCAACAAACTTTGACTAATATTAATACCAAACAATCAAGGACAAGACATTGACAAGTCATGAAAGAACTCTAGAAAATATCACACAGAAATCAAGCCCCAAAATAGATATCTTTACTTATATTTTTCTTACCATCTATACCATTAGTATGAGTTGATACAGCTGAATTCTATCTTAAAGTAAACAATGACCTTTGAATTAGTTGTTTCCTTGTCGATGGTAACTCTATAGGAGTCTGAGGCGTATAAGTCATATTGGTTTTCCCAGCACGCTCTACATTTGTAGTAAGTGAAGGTTCAAAAAGGTTGTTGTTTTGGTCTATGACCTCATTTTCATCGACAAAGTTACAGGTAACCAATGGCAAGGTAAGCCCTTGAAGAGGTTTATCAATCACATATATATGGACTATATTGCACTTCCGAAGTTTGGGACTATATTGCACTTCTAAAGTTTGGGTACCATATCTACAATCACTTTGTCACCAATAATCCTTCTCAACTCACCACCTCCTCTAGAACTCCTCCACCAAAGTTCAGTCACATTGCCCGTATAATTGAAATCCTCTTTCAACAAAGAACCTAACTCAAGCAAAGACAATTTATCATAGTCATAGTCAAGCTTAGTACAACCAATCTCTCGTACGTAATGATTTTGTTATGCCTTTCCTCAAATTTACCCCCATAATGGAAGTGCAACGTGATTTTAAAATCTAAAAGCATCTACAATTTCAACATAGTCTCATGAAGCATGGCATCTTTCACCAATAAAGATTTTATAGTAGCATCTATAGATATCATTATAAAATTATAGTCCAAGAGGACAACAAGAAAGCTTTGATGGCTCTAAAGACGCAAATTGAAGAGAAACACAAAGGGGGAAAAATCACATCAATATAAAGTTCATTTCTACAAGCTTTTCTTCCCTAGGGCCATCACATTCACTCACAGGTCAGTGCAATGACCATGGCCTTTTTATCACAAAATATATCCTAAAAGCAAAGCAAATAAACATCACTCTAAGAAAACATTACAACACCAAGGGAGGGTCTGGTTAAAAGAGAGAGACATGATGTGGCTGTTAGCCTTTAGAGGGTTCCACTCCCATTTCTATCTCTATGGTGTTTATGTCATTCATTGCGCCCTTTGAACAGTCAGGCCCCTTAATTATGGCTCTTCTCACCATACCATTGCCACTACATTGGATTCCTCCTCTTTAGTTTTATTTTAGTTAAGTTTTCCTTTTTCAGTCCCTGGCCTTTATTCGCGTGCTCATTAAGTACTTCTGTAATTATAAGCATATATGCCCTTTATTCTAGTGCTCTTCAAGGAAACTAATTCAAATTGCAGGAGACCTATATATGGAGATTTCCCACCAAAGTACACGGAATGTAGCTCATTTCAACCAACAGGAAAACCAGAATTACAATTTCACTAACAATGACAATGCTTGTTATCATGTCCATGATGATCATAGCGATCATACAGACATTCATTAAACCTATCAAAACTACTAAATAAAAACTAATGTGTAAGTAAAATGTGGAGGTAGTGGACAAATTGGCTAGACACAAGTAAAGACTAATCAATAAAGATTAATGTGCAATCGAAATTGAACCATTCACAACTTTATATCTAACATGCTCATAACCCTACAATGATTGTACTACTTTATATCAAAGAAATATCCTACAATTGGTTCTAACAATTATTGTTCTTCATAAAACTTCCCAAGTAGTATAGATTACAAATAGAAACTAATTAGTACTCAACATACAAAACAGAACTTAGATCGCTCTAACAAAATTAGACTTGATAAGTACTTCTCTAAATGAAATTTAAACAACTTAAATAGCTTACCTTCAAACTCTAATAGAGTTGGGACCAACAAGGAGAGAATATATAAAGAAATCAACACCAGTTCCTGCTCACAGAGAGATAAGTGAGAATTTAAAGAGTGAATTGCACAACCAGTCTACCCTTGCACCAATTCATAGAATGAAGACATGAAATGAATGTTAAGTATTAAAATCTAGTAAAATTATTAAATAATTGCTCAAGAAAAAGGAACTCCAAAGCACAAAACAGAGTAGCCTAAAAGAAAGTTAAACAATTATTAACACAAATTGAATACGCCTTTTTTTTGTAATTTTTGTTTCTGTGTTGTTGAATATGCCCTTTCTTGGCATAATCAACATGAGAATACACTGAATTTCCAGCCAAATCTCAGTAACTCCTCTAATTTCAGTCTTAACCTTGAAAATTCTTCATCCTTAATGTCAATTTCTGAGATAGACTTGCCAACCCTAAGTTTATGTTCATTCCCACTAACTTGGGATTCTAAGTAGCATCCAATTGATAACTCAATGCTAAAATAAAAGTTATGGGCGTAATTCTTTACACAACTACTCAAATAAAGGTTCTAGGAGTAACACAACTGCAAAAATTCTTTACACATAGGCAATTTGCAAATGAAGATAGGACGCCTTAGAACACTTGTTTCAGAATGTCTATTATGTGGAATCAATTAGTCAAAACATTTATTGCCCACAGACAATTGCTCCCTCACAATACCTATGAATCAATTACCCATTGACATGCTTCTAATAATGTCAATCAGTACAGAATAACCAGGGGACAATCAATACTCTATTTGTTGGATTCCCAAAAAAAAAAAGCCTACCAAACATTTGATATTTTTTGTTTGGATCCCTTAGAAATCTTTGGCATTTCTTAATAACCCAAGAATTTAGGCACAATTACAACGTAGCTCAGATATAAAACTGCTCAAAAAAGTGATACAGGACGCAATTTTGCCTTCTATATATGAAAAGCAGGGTAGAAGGTTGAACAAACCTTGCTAGCAGCGAATCAATGGAAGCCCTAGTTCGGATACTTGGATTTGTTGAAGAAACCTTCTTGGTAACGGTTGAATGAGCAATCTCCAGCAACATAAGTGACCCAGATGCGTATTCAGCAGAAAGAGCACCTTTTCATCAAATCACCAAAAATGAGGAAACGAAGACAAGAACTCAAGCAGATGGAGGATGGGAGTGAGGGTTTTACAAAATTAGAATTGGACAATGAATAATCACCCACCTGAATACCGTCGATATGAGAGATGGACGGAAGGATGAGCGGTGACAGAGCAAGAGTAGAAGCCCACGGGGAAGAGGGATGAGGTCTGGAGGAGGTTCGAACTTCGGCAGCGACAGTAATGGTGGCAATGACGACCAGTAAAACGAGCAAATCTCCAGTGTAATTAGCAAGAAATTGCCATTCTAAGGTTTTGACATGGAGGACATCTCCATTCTAGGGTTTCAGAAATGAAGAGAGTGGGAATAAGCTTCAGACCGAGGAGACTGTCTTCATCGCGGCTTCTGGAACAAAAGGCCTTCTAAATTTTTTCTTTTTCCTTTAATTTTCTGGGCGCCTACTTCAATTTTTCAGTAAAAAAGGCCCGCTCATGGTTGCCGCGTTATTTTCTATATCTAGGACGGACTTCATACAATATTTAGGACAGAAAAATTACTCTGTCGTAAGTAGCAAAATATTTAAGATGGAAATAATATTCCCTCTTAAAAACACACTAATTACGACGGTTTTTACCCCTAATGCAAGTATGAAAGGCCGAGCCATGGGAAGCAAATTTCAAGTAGTAGGAAGACATATAGAAAAGAGGGTTTTTTTTTTTTTTTTTTTTTTTGGGGAGGAAGCAGCAACACATAGTGGAGCAGCCGAATAACTAATTAATGATGAACTACAACACGATGCTGACATGGAGAATGAAAGAAACGTCGGTTATTTGAGGAGGCCTGATCAGGAATTACCGAGGTCTGCTTCTCATCTAGTAGTCGTATATGATCGGGTGTGCTACCTAGAAAGGTGCGGACTCTTAATGAGGAGGTGACAATACAGTTTGGGGCGGCAATAAGGCGGGTCTAGCCGTACTCTCATCCACGCTCATTTTTAATATTAATACCCATATTCACACCTATACTCATCGGGTATGGTAAAGTTATATCCATATCCATACCCATTGGGTTTAACAGGTGTGCGGGTTTTATTCGGATGCATACAGACAAAAAAGAATTAAACCATTTTGTACCTTTAATCAACATCAAATAGCCAGTATGTGACATTAACACCAAACTTCTAACAAAATATCATATCACATCAAATACAACTAAAAGCCTGCTAATCGAAGCAGTAAATTAGCACTTGACAATTACAGTTTTAAACAAAATATTCCACCGAAGTGTTGAATATTGTACAACTCAAAGCAATTATCAAAATAATCAAGTACGAGTAACAAATTTAGAACTTTAAACAAATGGGCATGGATTTTATATGATGCGGTTATGAGACGGGCATGGGACGGGTATTGATAAAATGGGTATGGGATTGGTAGGACCTATACCCATATCTATATGCATATCCATACCGATACCCATACTCATACCATTTTAGCAATACCCGTCCCATATCCCTTTTTTTTCAATTTTCAGCACCCATACTATTAAGCCAAAAATCATGCATTGTTTCAATAATTATTTCGATTATATTATATATATTATTTTGTCTAATTTACTTTATTTATATATTTTTCAGATTAAGCATTAATAAAATAAAGAGGAGAAGAGAAGACATTGAAGTTTGGATTTTACACGCTTGGCTATCAAGTCGGTCCAAAAATAATAATTTATGGAAAATAATATTTCCATAATGATTTCTTTGGGCTACGATTATAAGAGTTTAAGAGAAGTTAGAAGATTTGGAGGAGAAGGAATCTAAGAAAAAAACCCTAATAGCTAAAATCCTACCCCACCCTCTTCTCCTCCTCATCATATATTATCTTCATCACCATCTAACCTGCAGGAACAGCCCACGGCAGCTGCACATTAAACACCACACCAAACCCCTCACCTCACCATTATTCTCCATCTTCCTCCTTGCTTACCGTAACATCAAGCTCCACACCATAATCCCTCACGGCAGCCTGCTTCCAAGAAAACCCACCAGCCTCATCTTCAATCTCCACGCCACCTTCACACTTCTTCATCTCCTCACCGCCAAGCACCTAGCATCATCACTCATGGCAGCTCCCTCCATCACGCCTAATCACAGAACTTAATCATCGTCATCACCTAAATACCCCTCCTCCCGATCATCGCCATCATCGACCATCGTCATCATCATCAAAGCAGTATTGCTATGCTTTTAATTTTTTGTGTGTTTAGTTTATTATTTAACATGGAGTATTTGGGTGAATTGGGTAATTTTATTCTTAATATGAATGAGTAATTTTCTTGTATTTAGTACAATCTATTTGAAACCATGCTAAAATAATTATTTTGAAACAAGTTCTATACTTTATTGTCTAGTTAATTGTTATTCATGATTCTATAACGATTAGTAATTATCGTTCATGATATTCGTGTTATATTAATTAGAATGCATGCTAGTTAGTTTAATACGAATTCATATGATAGTTTAAAAGGCTTTAATATGTAAAAGTTATAATCTTTTAGGCAATAGTATCACCCTAATTAATCATGGATGGCTCAAACCTATCTCTTTTAATTAGATTATCGTTATAGAACTTTGTTAAATCAATTTACTGGTAAATTGATTACAAGGCGTTAGATGATATTTTTCTAATACGTAATGCTCTAGTTTGATTAAATTCTTATGCTAGTATTAGGGTTATCAAAATTAGTAGGGTTTATATTAGGGTTGGACCTAAATAAACTATAATATAAGGAAAAACAGGAAAGATCCGCTGGTGGATATCTTCTACAGTCTAACTCATAGGTAAAAATTGATTTTTGTATTAATGATAAATATTAATTTGCATGGTGAATATAGATTATGCTAAGTATTTTTCATAAATTTGGTATCTTTGATAATTATTTGTTGCATTTTAGTTAATTTATTCAGTTGTCAATTTTTATTCGTCAGTTTATAGGATTTAATATAAATTTCACTTACTCCCCCATAAAGAGTAGTCTTTTAGAAGTGTCTTGATAATATTAGATCAGTTAGATTTTGATTTTTAGTGTGATTATAATTTTTAGATTTAATTTATATTCTATTTTGCAGCTTAATTACCAGTTTGTTAGAAATTAGGTTTATTGTGTTTTTTCAAGTTTTAATCCATCATAGGGTTTATATTGTGTCCTATTCTGCCTATATTTAATTTTGGAATTTTTAAAAATTATTTGATAATTTTTCAGAATTATTTCGTGAATTGGATATGTGCAGGTTTTTATTTCAATAAGTCTGAAAATTATGTTTTTAATTTTTATTTCATGTATTTTAGGTTCTGTTAAGTCTAGAAAATTACATCCTAAAATCTAGACAATTTTGTTATTTATTTTCGTATTTGTATTGGTTCAGTTTATTTTTCTCTAATTTCAAATTTTATTTTCTATTTGCATTTTCTGGAGTTAATTTTCTGTTTTGATTTTTTTGAATTTAATTATATATAATTTTGGAGTTATAAATTTATAAAATTCTAGAATATCAATTTAGATTACTTTTTGTAATTTTTAATATTAATTTTCTGCTTGTTATTTTTTGTTTTAATTTTTAGTTGAATATTGTGTTATTATTTCTGTTTTTATTTTTCCAAATTATTTAGGATAGTTATTTACTGTTCTATTTTTAGAATTAAATTTAGAATATTTAGGAGCAACATTAAGTATTTCTTCAGATTTTTATTTATTAAATTTGATTTATTTTAGAAATACAAAGAGAAGAAGCAATAAATTAGAGTAATAAAATTATTGAGAATTAAACTAGCTTTTTGACGTAATCTTTCCTCATGGGATCGATCCCTACTTTCCTATGCTGTAAATATTATCTATAAATTAAAGTAGTGGTTAAATTTGTAACTTTACGTCAAGCTTTGCAAATTTTGGCGACGTTGCCAGGGAAAGAAAATAAAATCGTTAGTTTACTTCTATTCAATATTACTACTTTTATTGTTTTGTTTTAACTCTAGTATTTTATTTTTGTAGTTGTCGTTAATTTATGAAATTAAGGTGTGGTAACGAGATTGGAGAAGATAAGGAGCAAACGTTGGAAGCTAAAAACAAAAAAGGTTATCCGGAACCAGTAAGTCTTAAGATTAAAGAGGTAAGAATGTCGACTCTTCGAGAACTTGCTGCCCTTAATCTAGAAACCCAACCTTTGTCCATTATTTATGCTGCATTAGATAAACCTCTAAAACTAAACTCTAGATTCATCAATCTACTACCCAAGTTTCATGGATTAGTTGGAGGGGACCCTTAACGTCATATTAGTGAATTCCTTATTAGATGCTCTACTATGGTGCCTGAGGGGATTCCTGAAGACCAAATTAGGTTGAGAGCTTTTCCTTTTTCTTTGCTTGGCAATGCTAAAGATTGGTTGTATTACATACCTGTTGGATCTTTCTCTACATGGATTGCATTGCATAAATTATTTTTGGAGAAATTTTTTCTAACATCCCAAATTGGAGCTATTAGGAAGGATATATGTGGTATCAAACAAATGAATGGGTGAACTTTTTATGAGTATTAGGAAAGATTTAATAAACTATGTGCTAGTTGTCCCCAACATCAAATAACTGAACAGTTGTTGATTCAATATTTTTATGAAGGGTTGCTTCCTATGGATCGCAATATGGTCGATGCTGCTAGTGGGGGGCTCTAGTTAATAAGACTCCAACAGAGGCTAGAGATTTATTCAATTTAATGGTCCAAAATACTCAACAGTTTGGCACTAGGGAGTCATAAATTAAAAGGGTTAATGAGATTGGTTCCAGTTCATCTGTAGAGAATCAGTTATCTCACATTACTGCTATGTTAAACAAGATAGTTATTGGGGGAGTACAAAAGGCAGTCATATGTGGCATTTGTTATCTAGAGAGGCATCCTACTGATGCATGTCCTATACTTTAAGAGGGAAATGTTAATGCTGTCTATTCTAACCAAGGTCAAATGAGGTATGATCCATATTTTAACACCTATAATGAAGGATGGAGAGACCATCCTAACCTTAGGTATGGCCCTAAAACCACTCCACCTGGTTTTGACCAAACATCTCATCAATCTTCTAATTAGGATAGGACCAACTTTCTACTAGAACAAGTTTTCAAGAAGATGGATGATAGGTTCCAAAATATGGAGACAACTGTTAAGCAGGTTCAAGAGAGACAAACTACAACTAATACCATGGTTAGCAACTTGTAGGCTCAAATGCAGAATAGGTTACCATCTCAACCTTACCCTAACTCTAAGGAGAATGTTAGTGCCATGACACTTTGGAGTGGGAAAGAGCTAAAAGAACCTAGGAAGAGTAGAGAATTAGAACCTGAGTTAGAGGTCAAAGGGGCTTAACCAGAGTTAGATACAGATTCTAATCTAACTACTAAGGAAATAGGATGGAAGAAAAGAGAACCTTTTAAGCCAATTCCACCCTTTCCTAGTAGATTTTGAAGCCCTACCTCTAAGGTGAATGATGCTAGCCAAGAGATCTTAGAGATATTTAGGAAGGTAGAGATCAATATACCTCTCCTTGATGCCATTCAACAGGTGCCTCATTATGCTGAGTTCTTGAACGAATTATGTACTACCAAAAGAAAGTTACTAGGGAATGAAAAGGTAAGTGTGGGGGAAAATCTGTCTGCAGTTTTTCAAAGAAAACTTCTCCCTAAGTGCAAAGACCGAGGTGTGTTTTCTATTCCTTGTAAAATAGGAAATCTTTACTTTGACAAGGCTATGCTTAACTTGGGTGCTTCCATTAATATTATGCCTAGGTCTGTTTACGACAAAATGAACTTAAGAGAGTTAAAGAAAACTGGTATAGTGATTCAGTTAGCTGATAGGAGCAATACTTACCCAGATGGAATGTTAGAGGATGCCTTAGTCGAAGTAAATAAAGTTGTGTTTTCTGCTGATTTTTATGTGATGAACATAAGTGATGCATGTCATGATATTCCCATCTTACTTGGTAGGCCATTTTTGAAAACAGTTAGGACTAAAATTAATATACATGAAGGAGTATTAACTATGGAATTTGGTGGTAAAGTGATTAAATTTAATATTTCTGATGCCATGAGATTTCCTGCTGATGTGAATTATGTGTATGTGCTTAATGTTATTGATGAGTTGTCCCAAGATGTTTATAACTTGTCTCATGAAAATGAATTATTTACTATGCTTACTAAGAGTCTTCATCATGCTGAGTTTCAAAAAGTGTCATACCAAGTTAATGATAATCTAGTTGATGTAATAGGGTCTTTGTTCCTCTTGTAAGTGCAGAATAGACCTAATCAGCTTGAATTGTCTGAAAATTATGCTAAATTACTTCCCTCTAGCATTTTACCCCCTAAACTGGAATTGAAACCTTTACCTAAGAATTTGAAATATGCTTATTTGGGGGATAATGAGACTTTGCCTGTCATCATCTCTAATGCACTTACCCTTGACCAAGAGGAAAAACTTGTTAAGGTGCTTAGAGAACATAGCAAAGCAATAGGGCAGACTTTAGCAGACCTCAAGGGACTTAGCCCTACCTTATGCTCACATAAGATCACATTAGAGAAAGATGCTAAGCCTAAGAGGGATCCTTAGAGGAGACTTAATGCACCTATGATGAAGGTAGTGCAGAAAGAAATTCTTAAGTGGTTAGATGCGGGAGTAATATACCCCATTGCTAATTCTGAGTGGGTTAGTCCAATCCATGTGGTTCCTAAAAAGGGGAGATCAATAGTAATGCAAAATAAGGAAGGTGAGTTGATACCTATTAGAGTCCAGAGTGGTTGGAGAGTGTGTATTGACTATAGAAAGCTTAATAAGACCACTAAGAAGGATAATTTTTCATTGCCTTTTATGGACCAGATGTTAGAGAGATTAGCTGGGAGGTCATATTATTGCTTTCTAGATGGTTATTCAGGTTATATTCAGGCCCCTATAGCTCCTGCGAATCAGGAAAAGACCATCTTTACCTACCCTTTTGGCACTTACGCTTTTAAACGTATGCCTTTTTGTCTATGTAATGCACCTTCTACATTTCAAAGATGTATGACAAGTATCTTTTCTGATTTTATCACCAAAATTATGGAAGTTTTCATGGATGATTTTACTGTACATGGTGATTCCTTTGATGAGTGCTTACATCATCTTACCATAGTGCTTAGGCATTACATTGAGACCAATTTGGTACTTAATTTTGAAAAGTGTCATTTCATGGTGGAGCATGGGTTAGTACTTGGACATGTAGTGTCATCAAGGGGATTAGAGGTAGAAAAAGTAAAAGTTGACATCATTCAATCTTTACCTTACCCCAGGTGTGTCAAGGATGTGAGATCATTCTTAGGGCATGTAGGGTTCTATAGGAGGTTTATCAAAAATTTTTCTAAGATTGCTTCCCTTTATGTGCCTTGCTTGCAAAGGATGCTTCATTTGATTTTAATGATGATTATATGAGGGCTTTTGACCAGTTGAAGTTGACATTGACTACTCCACCTACTGTGCAACCCCCAAATTAGGCCTTACCATTTGCGTTAATGTGTGATGCTAGTGATAAGGTAGTGGGGGAAGTTTTAGGTCAAAGAGTTGGGAAAGTACCTCATGTGATTTACTATACTTCTAAAACTCTTGACTCTACACAGTGTAATTACACCACTACAGAAAAGGAGATGTATATTGTTGTTTTTGCTCTTGAGAAGTTCCGTCCTTACTTGTTGGGTGTTAAAGTAACTGTTTACGCTGATCATTCTGCTCCTAAACACCTACTAGAAAAGAAAGATTGAAAACCCAAATTGATTAGATGGATGTTACTATTGTAAGAATTTCAATTGAAAATTAAAGATAAACCTGAAGCTAAGAACTTAGTTGCTGACCATCTTAGTAGACTAGAAACGGGGGAAAGTGGTAGTCCTTTTAGTGATTGTTTTCCTAATGAGACTTTGTATGCTATCAGTAGCAGGTTACCTCGGTATGTTGATATTGTGAACTACATAGTCACCACAACTTTTCCCATTGTCTTGATCAGATAATAAGGCGTTGTGTTGATGACGGTGAAATTCATTCCATTCTAACCTTCTGTCATTCTTCAGAAAATGGGCGACACTTTGGACCCAAAAGAACAGTATATAAAGTTCTTGAGTGTGGATTGTATTGGCCTTCTATTTCTCGTGATGCTTATGATTTTTGTAAAAGATGTGAAGCATGCCAAAAGACTGAAAATTTATCAAGAAGGAATCAAATACCCTTATATAATGTTTATGTTTGTGAAATTTTTTATGTATGGGGTATTGATTTTATGGGACCCTTCCCCCCTTCTTTTGGGTGCACTTACATTCTTGTACTTGTTGACTATATATCCAAATGGGTAGAAGCTGTAGCTACTAGAGCTAATGATGCTAAAACTATGGTGAAACATATTAAATCTCTCATTCTGCATAGATATGGAGTGCAAAGAGTAATCATTAGTGATAGGGGGACTCATTTTTGTAATAAAACTTTAGGTGCCTTGTTAGCCAAATATCATGTGACTCATAAGGTATCTACTAGTTATTACCCCCAAACAAATGGCCAAACTGAAATATCTAATAAAGAAATCAAGGGCATACTTGAAAAAGTAGTTAGGCCAGATAGGAAAGATTGGAGTCTTAGGCTAGATGAGGCTCTTTGGGCTTATAGGACTGCATAAAAGATCCCTATTGGTATGTCATAGGTTAGTCTTTGGGATGCCATGTCATCTTCCTATTGAGATAGAACATAAGTTATATTAGGCTGTGAAGCAATGTAATCTTGACTATGAGTTAGCAGGAAGAGAACGTAAATTGCAGTTGCAGGAACTAGAAGAGATTCACTTGGAAGCCTATGACAATTCAGTCATTTATAAAGGTAAAGCCATAGCATTTTGTGATGCTAAACTTGTCAGAAAAAAATTTCAGGTAAGTGAGAAAGTGCTATTATTCAATTCAAAACTGAGACTTTTTCTTGGTAAGTTAAACTCTAGATGGCTAGGACCTTTTATGGTAGTAAAGACTTATCCACATAGTGCTGTTGAGATTAAATCCTTTGCTACTAACAAGATCTTTAAGGTAAATGGTCACAGGCTAAAGCACTTTTATGAAGGAGATCGGGTATGCTCAGTGGAAGAGATCCAACTAGAGGATCCATGAGCTCGTTTGCGTCGAGCCAATGACTGTAAACGAAGGTGCTGGTTGGGAGGCAACCTAGCTTTTTTAGGGAAGTACCCACTTAATTTTACTTTTATTTTCATTATTTCTATCTTTTTGCATGCATTAGGGACAATGCATGAATTAGGGACAGTGTCTTACATTTAATTCCTGCAGTATTTGTTCTGAAAAAAAAAATTTCTTATAAATAATGTATGATATGAGTTTATGCTAGGCTTGCTTGCTTAAAATTTTTGTTTTCTTAGCTATTTATAGTTTATGAGTGAAGACTTCTGAGCATGCTAGCTGTCTTTCAGGGAAGTTTAAGTTGACCCTCATATATCTCTTTAATGAGTAACTGTCATAATTGTTCATCTTATTTGATCATATATTATATCCGCTTCAGAGGTAATAAAATGACCTAACTCATTTCCTATACTATTGAATTAGTAGAATAACTCAAAAAAAAAAAGAGTCAAAGTCAGGAATAACAAATACCCCTTTGAGACATGCGCTACTGGGTGCTACCCTTTGAGGTAATACTGCCACTGGAAAGCTTGCTTCCCATACTAGTGAGTCAATAAAATAAATAAAAATAATGATGAAAATAATCTATTCAGGTGAGTGTAAGACAGGGAGTGTTTAATTTCTAGGACCCTATATGGGCCTCAAATATGTGCACAAGTGAAGTTTGAAAAAAAAAAAATACTGAAGAAGAAGAAAAGAAAAATAAATACAAGGTAAGTTTAGAATCAATTCAACGAGTTATTCTATCTAGTTCAATTATCTCTGTCGTCATACCGTACCTCAATTTTTCTATCATAAATTTTTTAGACCTCTTGATCAGTATATGCATTTTTAAAAGAGATGGATAATTATTGATCTTGTTACTTCATTATAGAAATGTTGTGAGGTTGATGAATAAACTCTTTGATGGTAGTTAAATGTCTAGTAATTATTCACTTATTGGAGGAAAAACTAGTTAATTTTCAATAAAACTGTTTTTAAAGCAAGCCAATGCCTAGTATGAATTTCATATTTATGCATGACTTTATAAGAAATGAAGAGGGTTAGTTTTAGGTCGAGTCTAAGATTTCTTTGCACGAGGACATCTAAAGTCTCAGTGTGGAGGAATTTGTTAAGTCAAAAATTATGCATTGTTTCAATAATTATTTCAATTATATTATATATATTATTTCGTCTAATTAAATTTATTTTATATATTTTTCAGGTTAAGCATTAATAAAATAAAGAGGAGAAGAGAAGACGTCGAAGTTCGAATTTTACACGCTTGTCTATCAAGTTGGTCCAAAAATAATAATTTATGGAAAATATATTTCCATAATGATTTATTTGGGTTAGGGTTACAAGAGTTGAAGAGAAGTTAGAAGACTTGAGGGAGAAGGAGTCTAAGTAAAAAAACCCTAATAGCTAAAACCCTACCCCACCCTCTTCTCCTCCTCATCATATATTATCTTCATCACCATCTAACCTTCAGGATCAGCCCACAGCAGCTGCACATTAAACACCATGCCAAACCGCTCACCTCACCATTAATCTCCATCTTCCTCCTTCCTCACCATAACATCAAGCTCCACACCATAATCCCTCACGGCAGCCTGCTTCCAAGAAAACCCACCCGCCTCATCTTCAATCTCCACGCCACCTTCACACTTCTTCATCTTCTCACCGCCAAGCACCTAGCATCATCACTCACGGCAGCTCCCTCCATCACGCCTAATCACAGAACTTAATCATCATCATCACCTAAATACCCCTCCTCACAATCATCGCCATCACCGACTATCATCATCATCATCAAAGTAGTATTGCTCTGCTTTTATTTTTTTGTGTGTTTAGTTTATTATTTAACATGGAGTATTTGGGTGAATTGGGTAATTTTATTTTTAATATGAGTGAGTAATTTCCTTATACTTAGTATAGTCTATTTGAAACCATGCTAAATTAATTATTTTGAAACAAGTTCTATGCTTTATTGTCTAGTTGATTGTTATTCATGATTCTACAGCGATTAGTAATTATCGTTCATGATATTTGTGTTAAATTAATTAGAATGCATGCTAGTTAGTTTAATACGAATTCATATGATAGTTTAAAAGGCTTTAATACGTAAAAGTTATAGTTTTTTAGGCAATAGTATCACTCTAATTAATCATGGATGACTCAAACCCATCTCTTTTAATTAGATTATCGTTATGGAACTTCGTTACATCAATTTGCTGGCAAATTGGTTACAAGGCATTAGATGATGTTTTTGCTCTAGTTTGATTAAATTCTTGCGCTGGTGTTAGGGTTATCAAAATTAGTAGGGTTTATATTAGGGCTGGACCTAAATAAACTATAATATAAGGAAAAATGGGGAAGTTCCGCTGGTAGATGTCTTTTACAGTCTAACTCATGGATAAAAATTGTGTTGAGTTCGTGAGTATACAACTGCAAGAGGGGGGTGAATTGTGGTGTCTGTTTTTCGCGTTGTAAATAACAAACACTCTCACAAAGGTTGTTCTTAAATGACAAACACCCTGATAGCTTGTTTGCATAGGGTGTTCTCAAATATTGCAGATGCGAAAATCACCAAGATAAATGCGGAAAATAAAGCACACACAATTTTTACGTGGAAAACACCTCTAGCCCAACTGAGGTGTGAAAAACCACGACCTACCTCGTGTAGGATTTAACCACTTTCACTAACGGGCTTCACACGTTACAAATGTAACACACCTTGTTACAACTTGCAACCACGTAACCTTCTTCCCAAAGACAGGTTACACCACGTCCAACCTTCGCAAGATTAGACACGTCCAAGTCCATACGACTAGGACACACTCACTCACTTTTCTGATCCAAGATCAGGGTTACAAACACCTTACAGGGGGTGCTTCTCACTAAGCAGATGTAAGGTACAATGAAGATCCTATTATGCCAATGGTTTGAAAACTCAAATCAAACACAGCTTGTCACGGTTTTGCTTTTCAGAATGAAGCTCAAGAATTTTAATGTGAAAACCGAGTTTCCTGATTTTTTTCCAGATTTTTCAGAAAGCTGTGTTGCTTCTCTTTTTCAGTCTGAGTTTTTTCTATCTGCTTCTTGGCTTCTCTATGGGAGAGAAAAGCTGCGGTTTTTAAACACAAGGTCCAACGGTCAAAAACCAAAGAATTAGCTAAGTATGGAAAATGATTTGCAAACAAAATATATTCTCCAACGGCTAATGATAAATTTATCTCAAAATATAAGAGATTTTGTTATCTTAAAAGATAACCCTTATCTTCCCATAGCCGTGAAGAGGTTTAAATAGATTTTCAGCTTTTACCAAATCCGAAAATATAGTCATAGGAATCTTTTGATTTGGCAAATCTCCCAAACCTATTTTCGCAAATCTCCATAATATTTTCAAGAACTATCCTCTCCAGAAAATAGCAATTTTGAAATTCAAAGAAAGTATTCTGGAGATCTTGGCCAACCAAAATGAATTTTCAAAAATAATCGGGTATGGCCACTGCAGTTCAGAAACACCCTAGGCACCCTGTTTGCAGGGTTGTTCGCAACTGGTGTTCTGAAGTACTTTAGCGCAAATACCGATTCAAGAGGTGTTTAAAATGATGTTTTCAATATTGGCATATTAACAAGAGTCTAATTAAATAAAACCTATATACCCAAGACTTCTTGTTTTGAACCAGTCATCTTGTCCGAGATTTGTAGAGCTGCTGTGAACACCAAGGCCACCTTGTTTGCTGGGGTTGTTCTTTGCATTGTTAGAGTTCAGGAACACGCTTTACAATCAACTGTCGAGATGGTGTTCTTGACTTAATATGGAATCACCAAGTAAAACCTGTCTAGAAGACTTGTTCTCACATGTAGCAAACCAGTTAATACAATAAAGATCACAAACACCAGTTAGGCCTGTTTGGAGATCGTGTTCGGAGCAACATTACTTGGACAAATTTTTACACTTGGATTTGTTATCATCAAAACTAAATATAATCAACAAATTCCCCCTTTTTGATGATGACAAACCAAGTGACCATATTGACAAAATTTAAACGCGCTTAACAACGTTTAATGCTGATAGGGATCTGCTGATAGGGATCCTCTAGGTGCTAGGTCATATCTGGGATCCTCTAGGTGCTAGGTCATATCATATCTGTCCATATGGTCTTATTCCCCCTTTTGGCATCATTAAAAAGCATAAGCAACAGGAGTAATGCAAGAAAAGCAATATAGAGCATAAGGTGCAAGTAGCATTAATAAAGGGATATTGCATTAAAAACATTACAATGCCAAAAAACTGAGATGAGAGGAAACAAGAGAACAGCCTACAAAAATATATCTAATCTGCGACGGAAAATTCGACGGGAAAAGGTCAATTTTTCGACGGAAAATTGGGTTTCCGACGGAAACACCGACGCGGAAAGGGTCGTCGGGATTCAGCTCGTCGCAGTTTTTATTCCGACGGACTCCGACGGAATTTCCGACGGAAATTACCCGTCGGAAATTCCCATCTAAATTTTTTTTAAATAATCCGAAATTCCGACGGAATTTCCGACGGAATATTCCGTCGGAATTTCCGTCGGAATTTCGGCTCATTTTAAAAAAAAATTTTTGTTTTCCGAAAAGTTTGTTTCTAAATTTCAAAAGTTCTCAAAATAAAAAAAATTAATAATAAGTTTTAAATCTGCCAATAAAATGTGCTTAATTAAATATTAAGTACAACATAAATTAAATATTAAGTACAACATATATAAATATTAAGTACAACATATAAGTACAACATATATAAATATTAAGTACAACATATATAAGTACAACATATATAAATATTAAGTACAACATATATAAGTACAACATATACGTTGTTTTAGATATACACGCAGATTACATAAATTACACGAATATCATATCAGCTACTCAGAGTCAGATAAATTTGTGGGATCATCATCATTGTCATTTTGAGAGTCCTCTTCATCATCATCAGCGTTCAAATCGATGTGGCTGGAAGAACCTGCACTTTGACTTTTGAAAAATCTGAAAACCTTTTTCAGCATGCGCTCTGTCTTCCCTTATTTCTTGGTTAGTTGAGTTATAGCCTCTACTTGCTTGGCTATGCTCTCACTGAGGAGTTGCGCTTGCTCTCTTGGATCAAAATGCTCTGCTGATGAGTGACGTGCAGCTGCGATGGTAGCTGATTTCTTCAACTTCATCCCCTCCGTACCAAAACCGTATACACGGCCTTTCTTGTCCAAATTTTCTTTAATCCAAAACTCTTCTTGGGTCATAGGTG
The DNA here is from genome assembly GCA_029747015.1 of Carnegiea gigantea. Taxonomy (NCBI): domain Eukaryota; kingdom Viridiplantae; phylum Streptophyta; class Magnoliopsida; order Caryophyllales; family Cactaceae; genus Carnegiea; species Carnegiea gigantea. The sequence continues at coordinate 51,537 of JAKOGI010002932.1, forward strand.
ACAGTTGGGAGCTCCCTTGAGTTGCAGCTTGAGAGTACTCCTGCCATTTGTTGTGATAGTCCTCCTGAAAATTTTCACAAATAAATAAGTTTCATACTAAACCTACAATTGTAACATATGATTCATCTCTGAATAAAATGTGCCAAATTGAACTTACAAATTTTTTTGCAGATTTTTTATCCACAAACGTTTTGTCTTTCACCTTGCAGTGGGTGTCCTTAAACAATTCCTCACATGTGGGTTCCCTACCTAATGTTTTGGCCTAAAGAGGAAAAAAAAAAGTAACAAACTATTAAATATAAAACAAGGACGAGAGCCCTAACTCATACCATACATTATATATAAGAAATACGCTTTTTAATAAACAAACAATCCTTACCAGGCGTCTTTTCCTTTCACTAATCGGAATTGAGCCACATGTATGTAACGAAGGACCAAAACCTTCAGCATCACTCAATCGATTCTTTTTATTTTGTTGGCTCAATTTCTTGAACTTGTCATCCTCAGTCCAATGTTTAAGCATCTCATTCCAAACACTAGGTGGTAACCACTTCGGCTTTTTGTTGTACTTTCTGGCATATCCAAGAATGTCCCTAAGTCGAGCTGCCCCTCTGTACTCAAAGTTACGCCGTATCTGAGTTTCATTGTCTGGATGCCAGTAGTAGTGTTTCTGTGCCAAAGTTGAAGTATATTAGTAATTGAACATCTCACACAATCAAATGCCAACTTTGAAATTCGTTGTACAGAAAATTAACCTTGAATTCATTGAACCATATATCTCTATGAGATTGTGGAACTTCTCCCCACGTGGTCCAAGCACGTGGGTACTTACCTGCAAAGCTTTCCACAATTTTCTGAATTACACCCTGATATGGAACAAAACTAAGAACAAAAAAAGAATTTGTTAAAAGTAATTACTGTAGGCAATAAAAAAATATGATTAGTGAAGAAGTTACAAAATTTGTAATGAACTAACGTGTCACCATCGGGTTGTAAATATATCTTATTAATGGTGCTTGCAGTTTCACTATCAGGTGCAGGACTGTGTCTATCTCTTCCTACCCCTTCATTTTGGACTGCTTCGTTGTGCACTGAGTGGCTTGGCATTCTAGGTTGCCCCATCATCTGATTACCGTTGAAATGTGGACTAACAGTGCCAAACTGTTGATAAAGTAATGGAGTAGCTGAAGTACCACCCATGTATGGAATATTGGGTTGGATTGGTGTCTGCATACTCGCACCGAAAAAAGGTGGTTGCATATGGGGTTGCTCATTCATACTACCGTAATAATTTCCGAATGGTTGAGTTGGATCAAGAAAACCTCCAAACATTCCACTAAAAGTGTTTGTTTCATAGTTTTGATTAGCAGGATCATACTGTGGAGTCGGTTGTGGTGCACCTCTACCCGCATCATTCCTGACCGTTCGACCACGACCACGTCCACCATTGAGTCCAGACATCTAACAAATAAGAACAAAAAAAACCGCACCAATATTTATAGTATTGTCAGTGAAAAAATTACATGACATATATGCAATTGTTTTCCTGGGTTTGCAATTAAGAAAAACTCCATAAACAGACATAAATATTCATACATCGAAAATATTAAATCAATCATTGTGGGACACATCGTCATCGTCATCATCATCACTTTGCAATGCCATATTTTCATCATCATAATCATCATCAGTGTCTTCAGGTTCATCCTCCCATTCACCTTCTTCATCCTCGTCATCACCATTCCCATCATGATCATCACCCCAATCAGGTCCATCAACATCATCAGCTTGGGCAGTTTCATCAACTAATGTTGTCGCTATTGCATTATCCACATTCATGGTTGTCATTCCAAACTGCTGATAGACAAGTTCTAGATTATTCTTATCTTTAGGAGCACCGCGAGGTTTGTTCGGTATAGCTACCCACCAATTCGCTTTTCCTGATATCCCCTCGGGGTACTTAACATATACCACTTGGGTTGCAGTATCAGCAAATATGAATGGGTCTAACTTTCTGTACCGTCTAGTATGATTAACCTCGGGATATGGGGTAATTTTAGGATAACGTAGCCCTCGAGGAACATCCGGGTTAAACCACTCACAATTAAAAAGTACACATTTTTTAATTGGCTCACCCGTAAATTCAACAACAATAATTTCGTGAAGTACGCCATAATAATCCCCTGTTACTTCATCACCTTCGCCAACTCCTTTGACACACACGCCACAATTATATGTTGCTTTACCTTCATTTCTAGCCTTGGTATGAAACCGATAATCATTAACTTTATATCCAGAAAAACATTCCACTACCATAATCGGTCCATGAGACAAGTTTACCAGAAAATCATGCCTCTCATCATTAAACACCCGATAAGAATTGACCTATAAAAAAAACAAAAGTAATCCTCTTTAGAGTTAGAAAAATATTTTACAGGAGTTGAAGATTACTTCAGAAAAATTACTTACATTATACTCAAACCATTATGCAAAATTTGCCTCAATAAACAAGTCAACTTCTACATCACTCGCATTTGGATTATGGCCGCGCAATTGATGTCTGAACCAACTGTAATGTTTAACGAATGAAATTAAATAATTATTACTGAACAATTAGTAAGTATGCAAATGAAACTTTCAGTAATTGATATACTTACTCCAAATATGGTTGCACTTCATCACAATTCAGTAAAATGTGAAGACGTGCGACACGATACTCAGGTTCAGTAAGATATCTTCTTCCTCGTTTTCCAAACGGAGTACCCTTACGGTTGAACACTGAAAGAGTTCGCATTTGTCGTTCCGGTTGTTGCAGATCCTCATTACGCCCGATACTCGGGCAGTGCAAGTTTGATTCAAAATAATACTCAGCGAAATGTTTGATCTCAAATGCTAATATGCGTTAACCATAGATGCCTCCACACGAGCTTTATTCTTTGCCGTAGGCTTCATCTAGCCAAAGTACCTCTCAAAAGGATACATCCATCGATATTGAACAAGACCACCCAACAAAACTTCTTCGGCTAAATGAATAGGCAAATGTTCCATGACATTCCAAAATCCAGGCGGAAAAATTGTCTCCAACTTACAAAGAATTATAGCAATGTTCTTGTTCATCTCTTCCAGCATGCTCACGTGTAACTCACTGGAGCATAAGTTTCTGAAAAACTCACTCAATTCGACCAAGGGTCCCAACACATCTTCCGGAAGAGCAGCAAAAGCTACTGGAAGAAGATTCTCCAGGAACACATGATGATCATGACTTTTCATATTTTGCAACTTTGTATTAGATGGATCCACCCAATTTCCCACATTAGAACAATAACCATCAGGCACATGAACCTCTCGCAACCATTGACAGACAGCCCTTTTTTGAGGTAATGACAGTGCAAACTTGGCTTTTGGCTTACACAATCTATCAGTTGACCCTCTTGTAACCAAGTTCAACTCTTGCCTACTACACAGAGTGGACATATCCATTCTTGCTTTGATATCGTCCTTTGTTCTTCCGGACACATCCATCACTGTGTTTATAATATTTTCACTGAAATTTTTCTCTATATGCATAACATCAAGGTTATGCCTCAGAAGTTGATGCTTCCAATACGGCAACTCCCAAAAGATACTTTGTTTTGTCCAATTATGTTCATTTTTCTCAAATCCCGGAATTTGAAAATGGATATCTTCAGTCACTTTAGGCAATGTCGACACTATTTCAGACAATATTTCACCAGAAATCCTTTGGGGAGGGCCAATGTGTACGGTCTTTCCTTTACGGAAGGCAACTTTATTAGCTCTAAAGCAATGATTTCGAGGCAAGAACCGACGATGGCAATCAAACCAAGAGGGCTTTCGGCCATGCTGTAACTGGAATGCACAATTTTGGTTCATACAAACCGGACATGCTAACAACCCATGAGTACTCCAACCGGATAACATACCATATGCGGGGAAATCATTAATTGTCCACATCAACGCGGCATGCAATCTAAAAGTTTCCCCGCATGAAACATCAAATGTATCAACCCCAACATCCCACAGCATTTTCAACTCATCAATTAAGGGTTGCAAGTACACATCAATCCTATTCTTCGGATTTGTTGGGCCCGGAATAAGACAACTTAAAAACATGTACGGGGTTGTCATACACATATCTGGAGGCAAGTTGTAAGGTGTAACTACAATTGGCCACACAGAATATGCTCTCCCAGATATAGAAAATGGTGTGAAACCATCAGCACAAAGACCTAACCTTATATTTCGAGGCTCTGCTGCGAAATTCGGATACTTTTGATCAAAATGCTTCCAAGCTAATCCATCCGACGGATGTCGGAGAACACCTGATTCTTGGCGGTGCTCATGATGCCATCTCATATGGACGGCAGTCCTTTTCGACGCATAAAGTCGTTGCAATCTTGGGATTAAAGGCAGGTAGTGCATTTTTGCATATGAAACAACCTTATTACCTCGTTGGTTGGATTTCTTTGGTAAATATCTTGCATGTCCACAAAATTTACATGCGGACATCCCCTCATCCTGTTTATAATAAAGCATGCAACCGTTCGGACAACAATCAATTTCCTGAACATCCATACCTAAATCTCTCACTTTTCTGAGTTGCTGATGATAATTTTTTGGAATGCCACTTTCAGAAGGGCATATGTCTTTCATCAGGTCAACAACTTCATTGAAACAATGTTGAGACATGTTGTTCCCCGATTTAATACTAAGCAGTCTCACAGATGTTTCAAGTTCAGTTATGTTGCACCCTTCATATAACGGTTTTTGGGCAGACTCAAGCATAGTATAAAATGCCTCAGGATTTGCGTCCTGATGGCTACTCATGTTTGTTTCATTAACTTGGAAGGCAGCATGAAGCATGTTCTCCATATGATTATGATCGGTGTGATCGTAATCAAAATTCATAGAATGTGAAGTACTTGCACCCCCTGCTTCTGAATTATCTTCTTCCCCATGACTTGTCCAATACCAATAATTCTTCACAAACCCCTTTCTATACAAATGAGACTTTACAACATCAGGTGTAAAATATTGCATATTTTTGCACTTCGCACATGGACATCTATAAACTCCATTAACTCTATACTCCTCTTGATTTCGTGCAAATTCATCAAACATATTAATTCCCATCAACCACTCATCTCTAAGTCCATGTCCATTAGGATTTCTTCTTCTATACATCCATTGACGATGCAACGGTCCATCCATATCTTCCTAATATGATTGCCTTAACTGTTATGTAAACTACAACCAATTACAATAAACATTTTTTAGAAATCTATTTAACCAGCTCAACATATATATATATATATATATATATATATATATATATATATATATATATATATATATATATCACATAAATATATATTTTGTAATATGTTATAATATATACTTAACATTGTTATACTATTTTACTCTATTTGTTCAAATAAATACACTTGATAAACAAACTTAAATTTGAATGTAATTCACATCCATATTTTACGACACAAATAAAGTACATATTTAACATTTTATAATGAACAAACTTGTTTCACTTAAATTATTCACTTTAATAAAACATAATATACATGCTTAACATATTTAACATTTTCAAATAACCAAATAATTATTACAGATCTACATACTTAACACGTTTTACTCCACTTATTGTAATATACATATTTAATAAATTAAATAAAAATAAATTATTCAAACTAAACAAATTACAAAAAATTAAATCATACCTCAAAAAGCATTCATGCCTAACATATTTAACATTTTATAATAAACAAACAATTATTGCAGATCGACATACTTAACATGTTACTCCACTTATTCTAATATACATATTTAATAAATTAAATAAAAAACTAACGTTATTCAAATTTATATTCAACGGATAAAATAAATTATTCAAACTAAACAAATTATAAAAAAATTAAATCATACCTCAACAAACATTCATGCCTAACATATTTAACATTTTATAATAAACAAACTTGTTTCATTTAAATTATTCACTTTAAGAAAACATAATATACATGCTTAACATACTTAACATTTTCAAATAACCAAATAATTATTGCAAATCTACATACTCAACACGTTTTACTTCACTTATTCTAAAAAACTAACGTTATATAAATTTATATTCAACGAAAAAAATAAATTATTCAAACTAAACATTCATGCCTAACATATTTAACATTTGATAATAAACAAACTTGTCTTATTTAAATTGTTCACTTTAATCAAACATAATATACATGCTTAACATATTTAACATTTTCAAATAACCAAATAATTATTACAGATCTACATACTGAACACGTTTTACTTCACTTATTCTAAAAAACTAACGTTATATAAATTTATATTCAATGGAAAAAATAAATTATTCAAACTAAACAAATTATAAAAAATTAAATCATACCTCAAAAAACATTCATACCTAACATATTTAATATTTGATTATAAACAAACTTGTTTCATTTAAATTATTCACTTTAATAAAACATAATATACATGCTTAACATATTTAACATTTTCAAATAACCAAATAATTATTACAGATCTACATACTTAACATGCTTTACTCCACTTATTCTAACATACATATTTAATAAATTAAATAAAAAACTAACGTTATTCAAATTTATATTCAACGGAAAAAAAAATTATTCAAACAAAACAAACATGCTTCTGCTAATTTTCATATACCCGAAAAATGAACATCACATATCAAATTAACACAACTTGAAAGCGGAACAATTCTACTAACCTTCACACACCCGAAAAATCAATCAGATTACAGACGGTGACGACACTAGCGGTGACACTGGCGGCGGTAAAACGTGAAAAACAAATACCGTAAAAAATATCAATTAACTTAACAATTTCAATTTCAAACAATAAATTAAGCAAAAAAATCACTTACCGTTAAATTTTTCGATGATCAAAACCTTGAAATCTCACTTTCTTTCTCTTCCTCCTTCTCCCTCTCTCTCTTTTCGAACATTTTCTCTCTCTATTTCTCCAAATACCGTTCGAAATCTCACCCCTCCCCCCCCAATTTAAAGCCGGGCAAATGAGCGAGGTTGAGATCCGCCCGGAATTCCGACGGAATTACCGACGGATTCAGACGGATTCCGACGGAATTCCGTCGGAAATTCCGTCGGAATTCCGTCGGAATTTTCCGACGGAATATTCCTTCGTCGGAAAATCCGTCGGAAATTTAATTTTCCGTCGGAATTCGTCTGAAATTCCGTCGGTTTGTCTGCAATTTTTCCGACGCTGACTGACGCGTCGCTTTGTCCGTCGGAGTTGAACAACGTTTGCAGAGGAGGGATGCTAGGGGCAAGAGTGGAGAGAAGTGCAAGCAAATCTTCATGGCGTTTGGCCGAAAGAGCTCGTTCCTCAGCAAGAGCAGCCTTGACAGCTAAGAGCTCATCCTTGAGGCGAGCATTGTCCTCAAGAACAGCCTCAACCTTGACGGAAGGTTGCCCAGAAACAGGTGGTCGAGGTGGTCGACGACCCTGTTTGGAGACTGACTCTTCGCCAACCTCATAGCCACACCCTAGCAGAGTGTCAATCCCAATCTCATCAATGATTTGGGGCGCCACTCTTCGTGTGAGCACTATTCCAAAGTGCTCAAGCACCCTTGTCAACAGAAACCCATAGCCAAGATCATGTGCCCGAGTGGTGTTCGCAATTCGCTCTATGTGGCGAATCATGATTGCAGGGAGGTTTACTGGTTCCTCCCGATCCAGTAGGTCCATCAGACATTGATCGAAGGCATCTGTTGAGTTTCGCCCTTGACCTCGCGGTATTATGTTCTTGATGGTGAACATAAACAGTAGTTGGTGTAGGGAGGTCATTTCACCCTTCTTAACCGAGAGGGGTGTTCTCAGGCCCTGTTTTTGACTAGGGCGTTTGGACACTTCTAAGAACCTGGCTGTTTCCAGGGCAGTTTTGTCTTCCCTCACATACACAGCAAATCCACGAGAATGGATGCCTAGAATGTCACCAAGGGTGGCTGCATCAAAGGAGAAATGACACTCATTGACAGCACTTGTCACCACCCCATTTGTGACAGAGCAGTTGGCATAGAACTCAGCCAACTCAGGCACAGAACACCCTTGCTGGGTGTTTGCAAACAACTCAAGCCAGCCTTGGGCTCGAAGCTTGTTCAAGAACACCCCCAGACCCTGTTCCTCGAAAAAGCTTACATTCACTACCTTCCCCCTGATGACATTGCGCTTCAGCAACTGCGCATGTTTGTCAGACATAGGAGAGGGAGTGAACTGCTTTGGGCGTTTAAGGACAGGAACAGAGGTGGTAGTTTCTGGTAGGGGGGCTGTTCTGGGCTTTCGCTTGAGGGGTGTTTTGGCAGGAGAGGGCTTCACAGCAGGTTTATTGGTTGGTTTTGGAGGAGATTGTTCTTCAGAGGACTCGGAAAACACCGGTGTCCCCTGTTTGAAGGTGGTGTTCTCAGAGTCAGAACTCGAGAACCCTTCAGAAGAAGAAGAAATCTCCTCGATGATAGGAGCAGAGGGTTTGGAGGGACGATGAGAGGATTGAAACGCTAGCCTTGCAGATTTTCGAGAGGGCTTAGAGGATTGAGGAGAAGAGGGAGTTTGAGAGGGTTGAGACCTTGGTTGTGGCCTTGTTCTTGGCGTTCTGCTACGCCTAGCCACGATTTTCACCCTCTTTCTTTTCTCTCCAGTTTGAAAGTCTGGAGTGGAGATTTCAGCCTCAGGGAGAGAATTCTTCTCTAGACTCTCTTCTGACGACTCATTCGACTTCCCTTGGAAGTCGACATGCAGATCCTCCACAAACACACCTTCGACAGAGGCAGCCCCTGTTTCTGTCGCGGTGTCAGAGAACAACCCAGAAGAACAGGGCTCAAAATTAAACCCTTCAGGGGTTTCCAAGAATTATTCTTGAGACCCCGACTTTGTTCCCTCTGACTCAACTAAAATGGGACAAGCAATTGCCCCCACGAGGAACACCAATTCCCTTCCACATTCAAAGGGAATATCATCCATCCCCATTCCCACTGATTTTAGGGACAAGCGATTCAGGAACTTGAAAGGCTTGTAAAGAATTGGGCGAGGGGGAGCAAGGATTGAGGCTGCAAGAACGAGGGCTTTTGATTGCGAAGAGTTGTTGGAAGCCATTGTTGCTAGAAGAGAGAGATTAGGGTTTAAGTGTTTGCAGGATGTTCGGTTTTTGCTTGAGGGCGAGATGAACGATAGTACTGAGAGCAGGGCATAGAGAGAGAGAGAGAGAGAGAGCAGCCGAATCTTTGAGAAGATTTCTTGATTTGCAACGGGTAGGAGCATTAACATCTTGTGCCTTGGGAAGGAAAGAAAACACACCGAGCAACCAAGGGGAGTACCTGTTCTCTGTATTATGCCTATTCTTTGCCGTCTGATCTGATTCGACTGAATGGCATTAAGACGGCTCCAGTACATCCCCTTATGCTGTACTAAGTAGATAAGAGACAAAAAAAAATGCACGCAATTCAGGTGTATGCAATCACATCCGTTATTAATAAAATTTGCAAACAGGGGGAGAGAACAGGGTGTAAAGGTTGATCTTACCAAACCCAGTTCATGTTCTGGAAACAGGTATCTCAGGGTGTTCTCACCAACCCTAGTTCCAGTCTGTTTCTTTCAAAATGATCTCTAGCGAGTGCCTTAGTGAATATATCAGCAATTTGATTTTTCGTTGAGCAAAAATTCATAGCGATTAAACCCTTTTCAACATTATCTCTCAAGAAATGATGTCAAATGTCAATAAGCTTTGTTCTTTTATGTTGACATGGATTTTTGGTAATGTTAATTGCACTTGTGTTATCACAAAAAATAGGAATGCATCCAATGTCAACACAAAAGTCCTTAAGCTGTTGCCTTATCCACAACAGTTGAGCACAACATGAAGCTGCTGCAACATATTCAGCTTCTGTTGTGGACATGGTAACTGAATGTTGCTTCTTGGTAGCCCAAGATACCAAACAAGGTCCAAGAAAGTGAGCCATACCTGAGGTACTCTTTCTATCAACTAGGAATCCAGCATAGTCAGCGTCAGCATATCCAACAAGATCAAAATTGCAACCTTAGGATACCATAAAGCTAAATTGGGTGTATGTTTCAAATAACTTAGTATCCGTTTAACAGCCTTAAGATGAGTTTCCTTAGGGTTAGACTGAAAGCGGGCACATAAACCAACATTAAAAACAATATCAGGTCTACTAGCGGTTAGGTATAAGAGTGACCCAATCATACCCCTATAGAGTTTCTCCTCAACTGAGGGACTCCCATCATCCATAACCAACTTGGTTGAAGGAGAAATAGGAGTGTCTATGGGTTTGGCTGACTCCATCCCAAAACGCTTAAGTAACTCCTTGATATACTTTTGCTGATGGATCATGGTGCCATTTGGAGTTTGCTTGATTTGTAAGCCTAAGAAAAAATTAAGCTCACCCATTATGCTCATCTCAAACTCACTCCTCATCATATTTGAAAATTCATTGCATAAATCATGATGAGTTGCACCAAATATAATGTCATCAACATATATTTGGACAATCAAAAAATGTTCCCCCTTAGATTTTAGAAACAAGGTATTGTCTACCTTGCCTCTTCTAAAATCATTTTCAAGTAAAAAACTTGACAACCGTTCATACCAAGCTCTTGTAGCTTGTTTTAAACCATAAAGTGCCTTGTCAAGTTTAAAAACATGATTTGGAAAATCACCATTTTCAAAACCAGGGGGTTGTTTGACATACACCTCTTCTTTAAGGTATCCGTTTAGGAATGCACTTTTAACATCCATTTGATATAGCTTGATTTCCATATGAGCTGCAAAGGCTATTAAGATTCGAATAGCCTCAATTCTAGCAACTGATGCAAAGGTTTCTTCATAGTCGATCCCTCCTTCTTGATTGTATCCTTGTACAACCAGCCGTGCCTTGTTCCTAGTGACTGTTCCTGACTCATCCAGTTTGTTTCGGAACACCCACTTGGTTCCAATGATTGTTCTCTCTGCAGGTTTAGGTACAAGGTGCCATACTTTGTTTCTCTCAAATTGATGAAGCTCTTCTTGCATAGCCGTGATCCAATCTGAATCTGCAAGAGCTTCATTCACACTTTTTGGCTCAATGTTAGAAAGAAAAGCATAGAAAGCACAAAAATTCTTTAGTTTAGATCTAGTTTGCACTCCAGTATTAATATCTGACAAGATTTGATCAAGAGGGTGCGAACTATGGTGCTTCCATGGTCGTGGAGTAAGAGGATCCACAGACCCATGCTCTACTCTAGTCGCAACATAATGCTTACGATCATCTCCTGAGCCTGTTTCTGCACATGTTTGTAAGTCTATTCCTGAAGAACACGGTTCCGAACAGGGTTCAACGGTGTTTTCCCCTGTTTGGTGTTCACCTTGTCTGCTGTTCTGAGGAACACCTTCAGGAGTTGTTTTCTCCATGGTGTTCTTAGCTCGTTTATCTTGGAGCAACACTTCTTTTCGAACAAGACCTAATTCAAGTTCATCTTCCTGTGCATCATTCTCACTCAACACGTTAGATTCATTAAAAAGCACATGCACACTTTCCTCAACACACACGGTTCTTTTGTTAAAGACTTTGTATGCCTTGCTATGAGAAGAATAGCCAAGGAATATTGCCTCATCACTCCTAGGGTCAAATTTTCCTAAGGCATCCTTCCCATTATTATGCACAAAACACCTACAACCAAATGTCCTTAGGTGCGTAATATTGGGTTTTCTGCCCTTGAAAAGTTCATAAGGAGTTTTGCTCAAAATGGGTCTGATCATGCATCTATTTATAATGTAACATGAGGTGTTCAATGCTTCTGCCCAGAAATACCTAGGAAGACCACTAGCTATAAGCATTGTTCTGGTCATGTCTTCCAGGGTTCGATTTTTGCGCTCAACCACCCCATTTTGTTGGGGTGTTCTTGGGGTTGAGAAGTTATGATCAACACCATGTTCATTACAATAGTTAATAAAACTTGCATTTTCAAACTCAGTTCCATGATCAGATCTCAAGCTAATTAAAGAGTGTCCTACTCTCTTTTCAACCTTTTTGAGAAAGGCAATAAAATTCTCAAAGGTTTCATCTTTGGATGCCAAAAACAAGGTCCAAGTAAATCGAGAGTAATCATCCACTACAACAAGCACATACTTTTTCCCACCTCTACTGGTTACCCTCATGGGACCACACAAATCAATGTGTAATAATTCTAGAGGTCGAGTAGTGCTTACACATTTTTTCGATTTAAAAGAAGATCTGACTTGTTTGCCTTTTGCACAAGCTTCACATACCTTGTCATCATTAAATTTGATGGAAGGTAGTCCAATAACTAGGTCTTTTGAAACAAGTTTGTTTAACAAGGATAAGCTTGCATGACCTAGTCTCTTGTGCCATAGCATTATATCATCATTTAATGCATTTAAACAAGTCAGATTATTTTGGGGAAGAGTGGAAATACAAACTTTATAAATATTTTGACATCGCTTCCCCCTCAACACAACATCTCCTGTGTCGTCATTCACAACCAAGCAACGTGTTTTTGAAAACAGTACTAGGTTGTTCTTGTCACACAGTTGGGACACACTTAGCAAATTGTGCTTTAACCCATCAACTAAGTGCACATTATCAATTGAGTGGGAGAGAGTTTTACCAATATTACCTATACCGATAATTGTCCCAGACTTGCCGTTTCCAAATGCTACACTCCCACCATTCAGAGCTGTAAGTGAAAGAAAGTTTGATCTTTCACCAGTCATGTGCCGTGAACACCCACTATCAACAAACCACAACTGCCTGTTTCCAAGGGTGTTAGTGGGGTTGTTCGTAAGGTTGTTCTCTCTCACTTCAGCCTGCAAAACAAATCACGGGTTAGTTTTGGGAACCCAGATCCACTTGGGTCCCATTCTTTTAGACATGTAAAGCTCATCTTTTCTAATCCAGATTTGTTTCACATACCTTTCATTCTTTTCATTGGCATGTTTTCTTAAAGGGCAAGTGTATCTATAATGACCCGTTTTGCCACAATGAAAGCAAACAATGTTTTCAGGTAATCCCACATACTTTCTGTGAATTGGGTAGACTGTTCGTTTAGGCTTATACCCAAGTCCCTTTTTGTTTCGACTGTGGTGAGTGTTTAACCAATCAAGGGCTTGTGAGGACTCGTTCCAGCGCTTGGTTGTGGTAAGCTCGTTTTCCAGTTTTTCTATATCAGCATGCAAACCTTTGTTCTCCCTGAGCAAGGACTCAACCATTCCTTCTTCCTCAAAGAGTTTTTCCTCCATTCGACAATAATCTCCTTCTTTTATAAAGAGGTTTTCTTTGAGCAAGTTAATATTCTCATGTAAACCGAGGTTTTCATTTTTAAGAATTTCATTTTCAAGTTCTAGGTCACGAACTTCTCTTTTTAGATCAGCACAAGTGTCTATCAAATTATATAGAAGTTCTTCTAAAGTAGCTTTGTTAAGACCATGTACCTTGCTCTTGAGATCTGAGAGGCTGATTGTTGATTCATCATCTGAATCTGAATCACTTTGTGCCATAAGTGCTACGACCCCTTCTTCAGCTTCAGATTCTCCTTCATCCTCAGAGGAATCTCCCCAAGCAGCCAGCATAGCTTTCGAGAATCGCTTGCCCAGATTGTTTACAGGGTGTTTTCGAACCTGTTTTCGAGGGTGTTCGGGCGTCTGATCTTCTCGAAGCAGAGGGCAATTTTTGACTAAGTGATCTGGTTTGCCGCACTTGAAACACCCTGTGAGCTGTTCTTTGGAGGTGTTTCTGGACTTGCTGAAGTCTTTTCTTTTGTTGTTTTCCTTGACCTTTTTGAAGAATTTCTTGAATTTTCTGGACATTAGGGCCATTTCTTCATCTTCAAGGTCAGAGTCAGTGTCCTCATGTGCTTTCAAGGCAAGCCCACGATCCTTCTTTTGCTCCTCTCTTTGCTGTGAGTTCTTTCGGAGTTCATAGGTCTGGAGATTACCAATCAACTCGTCGAGGGTGATCTGGTTCATGTCTTTAGCCTCTTGGATGGCTGTTACTTTGGCCTCCCACATGCGAGGTAAAATTCTGAGGATTTTCCTCACCAACTCTTCAGTGGTGAAAGATCTTCCCAGGATTTTAACTCGTTCGTGATGTGGGTGAACCATGTATACATGTCCATCACAGTTTCATGATCACCCATATCAAACAACTCATATTGTCGCATAAGTAGCTCAATTCTAGATTGTTTAACTTGACTCGTACCTTCATGAGCAACTTGCAGAGCATTCCAGATAGCTTGGGCTGATTCACACTCAGAGATGCGAGTGTATTCATCGGGTCCTAGGCCAAAATACAGAAGCTTTTTGGCCTTGGCATTTTTCTCCATTTTCTTGTAGTCCTCGGCATCAAACTCTATGGATTCCTTGGGAACCTTCTTACCATCTTCAAGCACCTTGGTGGGAACAAGGGGCCCGTTCTTGATGAGCATCCATAATTCATAATCTTCTGCCTGAATATAGTTCTCCATCCTATTCTTCCACCAACTATAATGTTGGCCGTTGAAATAGGGTGGACGAGTAATGGATTGCCCTTCAAGAATTCCTTGTGGGGTACTCATATTCAGAATCTCTCAAGGTGTTAACCTTTTGTAAGAGAACCTGCTCTGATACCACTTGTTGAGTTCGTGAGTATACAACCACAAGAGGGGGGTGAATTGTGGTGTCTGATTTTCGCGTTGTAAATAACAAACACCCTCACAGAGGTTGTTCTCAAATGACAAACACCCTGATAGCTTGTTTGCACGGGGTGTTCTCAAATATTGCAGATGCGAAAATCACCAAGATAAATGCGGAAAATAAAGCACACACAATTTTTACGTGGAAAACACCTCTAGCCCAACTGAGGTGTGAAAAACCACGACCTACCTCGTGTAGGATTTAACCACTTTCACTAACGGGCTTCACACGTTACAAATGTAACACACCTTGTTACAACTTGCAACCACGTAACCTTCTTCCCAAAGACAGGTTACACCACGTCCAACTTTCGCAAGATTAGACACGTCCAAGTCCACACGACTAGGACACACTCACTCACTTTTCTGATCCAAGATCAGGGTTACAAACACCTTACAGGGGGTGCTTCTCACTAAGCAGATGTAAGGTACAATGAAGATCCTATTATGCCAATGGTTTGAAAACTCAAATCAAACACAGCTTGTCACGGTTTTGCTTTTCAGAATGAAGCTCAAGAATTTTAATGTGAAAACCGAGTTTCTTGATTTTTTCAGATTTTTCAGAAAGCTGTGTTATTTCTCTTTTTCAGTCTGAGTTTTTTCTATCTGCTTCTTGGCTTCTCTATGGTAGAGAAAAGCTGCGGTTTTTAAACACAAGGTCCAACGGTCAAAAACCAAAGAATCAGCTAAGTATGGAAAATGATTTACAAACAAAATATATTCTCCAACGGCTAATGATGAATTTATCCCAAAATATAAGGGATTTTGTTATCTTAAAAGATAACCCTTATCTTCCCATAGCCGTGAAGAGGTTTAAAGAGATTTTCAGCTTTTACCAAATCCGAAAATATAGTCATAGGAATCTTTTGATTTGGCAAATCTCCCAAACCTATTTTCGCAAATCTCCATAATATTTTCAAGAACTATCCTCTCCAGAAAAATAGCAATTTTGAAATTCAAAGAAAGTATTCTGGAGATCTTGGCCAACCAAAATGAATTTTCAAAAATAATCGGGTATGGCCACTGCAGTTCAGAAACACCCTAGGCACCCTGTTTGCAGGGTTGTTCGCAACTGGTGTTCTGAAGTACTTTAGCGCAAATACCGATTCAAGAGGTGTTTAAAATGATGTTTTCAATATTGGCATATTAACAAGAGTCTAATTAAATAAAACCTATATACCCAAGACTTCTTGTTTTGAACCAGTCATCTTATCCGAGATTTGTAGAGCTGCTGTGAACACCAAGGCCATCTTGTTTGCTGGGGTTGTTCTTTGCATTGCTAGCGTTCCACGCTTTGCAATCAACTGTCGAGATGGTGTTCTTGACTTAATATGGAATCACCAAGTAAAACCTGTCTAGAAGACTTGTTCTCACATGTAGCAAACCAGTTAATACAATAAAGATCACAAACACCAGTTAGGCCTGTTTGGAGATCGTGTTCGGAGCAACATTACTTGGACAAATTTTTACACTTGGATTTGTTATCATCAAAACTAAATATAATCAACAAATTGATTTTTGTATTAATGATAAATATTAATTTTCATGGTGGATATAGATTATGCTAAGTATTTTTCATAAATTTGGTATCTTTGATAATTATTTGTTGCGTTTCAGTTAATTTGTTTAGTTGTCAATTTTTATTCATCAATTTATAAGCTTTAATATAAATTTCGTTCCCCCCCCCCCAAAGAGTAGTCTTTTAGAAGTGTCTTGGTAATATTAGATCAGTTAGATTTTGATTTTTAGTGTGATTATAATTTTCAGATTTAATTTATATTCTATTTTGGCGCTTAATTACCGGTTTGTTAGAAATTAGGTTAAAAATAGTTTCTTTCGTGGTTTTTCAAGTTTTAATCCATCCTAGGGCTTATATAGTGTCCTATTCTGCCTCTATTTAATTTCGGAATTTTTGGAAATTATTTGGTAATTTTTCAGAATTATTTCGTGAATTGGATATGTACCGGTTTTTATTTCAATAAGTCTGAAAATTACGTTTTTAATTTTTATTTCATGTATTTTAGGTCCTGTTAAGTCCAGAAAATTACATCCTAAAATTTGGGCGATTTTGTTATTTATTTTCGTATTTATATTAGTTCAGTTTATTTTTCTCTAATTTCAGATTTTATTTTCTGTTTGCATTTTTTGGAGTTAATTTTCTTTTTTTATTTTTCTGAATTTAATTATATATAATTTTAGAGTTATAAATTTATAAACTTGCAGAATATTAATTTGGATCACTTTCTGTAATTTGTAATATTAATTTTCTGCTTGTTATTTGCTGTTTTAATTTTTAGTTGAATATTGTGTTATTATTTCTGTTTTTATTTTTCCAGATTATTTAGGATAGTTATTTACTGTTCTATTAATTAGAATATTTAGGAGCAACATTAAGTATTTTTCCAGATTTTTATTTCTTAATTTTGATTTGTTTTAGAAATACAAAGAGAAGAAGCAATGAATTAGAGTAGTAAAATTATTGAGAATTAAACTAGTTTTTTGACATAATCTTTTCTCGTGGGATCGATCCCTACTTTCCTATGCTAAAATATTATCTATAAATCAAAGTAGTGGTTAAATTTGTATCTTTACGACAAGCTTTACACATACTCGTATCCATTGGGGCGAATTTTACGAGTTTTAGGTGGATATGGGTTTTTTTGCCCGTTCTAATTATAGTGGTTAACGTTGCTGGGGTGGCATGCATGTGTACTGTAATATAGTGGTTGTCAAGCAAAACGATAATAGGTTACCTATGATTTCTATATCGCAGGAGGCTTGTGATGCATGTGATGTACACAGCTATTCGAAATAAGCAAGCAATATTAAAAAAATCAAGTATAATATTAGGAGTGGAAAAGAAGGTTGGGCATCATACTGCAACAAAGCTAATAATTATATTGGTTGAAGTCCAGTGCTCTCAGTGACGGTGTTAGTAGCAAGTTCTTAGTTTATATTGTTTGGATAGGCGCTAGTTGTTGCATTGATTTGTGTTTCTTGGGTGATATGCTCTTTTGTTAGGTGGCTTCTTCATTTAGAGGTTGGTTGTTTAGTAGTTTTAGTTTAGGAGAATGTGACACATATTTTCAGTGATTTCGCTTCTTTGAGCCCGAAGGAGGTAGTAAGGTAGGTTAAGTTAGTTAAAGGCTTATCGTAAATTTATACTCACTTATTAGGTCTCTGGTTGTATCGATTTTTTAAAATTTTCTAAAGTTTACTAATAATTTTAAAAACTAAAAGGCGTACTCATCTTTATACTATAAACACTAAAATGGGTGATGCGCTGATATTTGAGGATTTCAGAATTGCTACAATTTGGTACACTCCCGCCTAATTGTTGTGTAACGACTGTTTAAAATTTGAAGTGATATAATCCCCCACAATGTGCAGAAACTGACCAGCCCTCAAACAGCAAGAAAAAAAATAGAATTTACAACTGTACACGAAGGATAACCTCCATGGTCCAGAACCTCAAATTGTAAGCAATTAAAAAAAAAAAAAAGGAAAACCTACATTCACAGCTAAAAACTGAATTCCCACCTTGCATAATTCCGCTAAAACACAACTACACCACAACCCTATCTCCAACGACTTCTACTAAAACTACAAATTAGGACAAATCACCACCAGATTCCAAGTTTTCATATCCTCCTTTCTGCTAGCTGTTTTGTCACTGTTCACATATTGGAT
>JAKOGI010002933.1:5000-76595 GCA_029747015.1 Carnegiea gigantea
AGGCTAGAGAAAGGTATATTCAAATTCTAAACTCTACCTTGGCACTGATTAGACAGCAGAGCAAGGTACAGTGGCTGAATTATGGAGACCAATGCATAAAGGTCTTCTTTGCAAGAATGAAACAGAGATAAATAACATCTTATATATACCCTTTCCAAGATGAAGCAAGATGCCAGGTGGAAGGGTTTGATAATATTGCAAACCTAATAGCAAAATACTATAAAAAGCTATTAGGACCATAACAAAGAGAAAGGGAGCCTATCAATAAGGAGACCATACTCAGGGGGAAGGTAATGACAGTGGCACAACAGCTGTAATTAGTGCAACCTTTCATAGATAGAGACATCAAGGAAACTATTTTCTCCATCTCAAATATAAAATCACTAGATCCTGATGGATATAGTAGCAGTTTCTTCAAAGCAAGTTGGAAGGAGATAGGCCATTGGTGTGTGAAGCAGTGCAGGAATTTTTCAGGACAGCGAAGATGCCCCAACAATGGGGTACCACTAAATTGGTTATGTTACCTCAAGTACTATCCCCCACTACTGTAGCTAAATTTAGGCCCATCTCATGCTGCAATGTAGTGTATAAAGAGGGGTCAAAATTGCTATGTAATAGAGTGAAGCAAGTTCTTCCATATCTGATAAATCACAGCTAAGGTGCCTTTGTTAAAGGCAGGGAGCTACTCTTTAATGTGTTGCTGTGTCAGGAGATAGCCAGGGGCTATGCCAGGAAACATATCTCATCAAGATGCATGGTGAAAGTAGATCTGAGAAAGGCATATGATTCTATACATTGGGAAGCTGTAAGAGAAATTCTGACTTACTTGCAGTTCCCTAGTACTTTTATTACATGGATCATGGCTTGTGTTACAACACCAACATTCACCATATGCATGAATACAAAGGGATTCCCTATCCCCTTTGCTGCTTGTCTTGGTGATGGAATACCTATCTAGGCTACTGCAACAAGGAAGCACACAGCCAGGATTCAAATTTCACCCCCAATACAAGAAGACCCAACTGGTGCATTTAATATTTGCTGATGATTTGGTCATATTTAGTGCAACTGACCAAAAGAGTGTCCAATATCTGGTGGATGCCTTTGATAAGTTCTCAAAAAGCACAGGGCTAGAGGCAAACAAAGAGAAATCACAAATAGTCCTTGGGGGATGCAAGGCAGAGGTACAATGACAGATTTTGGAGATGGCCAATTTTCAGGAAGGAGAATTCCCCTTCAGGTACCTAGGTATCCTTATCGCAGCAAGCAAGCTTAGCAAACTTGAGTGTGGTCTACTTGTGGAGAATATCACCAAAAAAATAAGATTTGGGCTTCTAAAACTACTTCATATGCTAGAAGAATAGACCTTATAAATAATGTGCTGATGGGGGTTTTCAATTTTTGGGCTACTATCTTTATACTGCCCCAAGGAGTGCTAAAAGAGATTATGAAGGTATGTAGGAACTACTTATGGGGGGTTGCTGAAGAATGTAAGAGACCCCTATATGTAGCATGGGCAGATTTATGTAGACCTAAGAAGAATGGAGGACTTGGGCTGAGATATTTAGAAGCTTAGAATAAGGCATGTATGGCTAAGCTAGTATGGGCAATAGCACTTAAAGAAGACATGCTTTGGGTAAAGTGGGTACATGGAAAATATTTAAAGAGTAGCACTTTGTGGGATTACAAACTAGTTCCAGATGTATGCTGGTATTAGAGGAAACTGACCAAAGTAAAAGACGAATTCAAGTGGGGAAGTACAGCCAACCAGAGATGGCATTAGACAGCGACCACAAAAGGTTGCTACACTGTCAAAACAGGGTACTCATGGAGCCTTAACACTACAAACAGAGTTAAGTGGACCAAGCTGGTGTGGTCAAGACTCAATATACTGAGGCATTCATTCATTACCTAGATAATAATGAATCAAAAAATGCCAGTGAGAAGTAGGCTAAGACAATTTTCAGAAATGGAGACCTAGAGTATGATATGCCAGGAGAATGAGGAAGCACAGGAGCACTTGTTTTATCATTGTAAAGGGGCAATAAGTATTTAGAAAGAGATAGGCAAGTGGTTAGGTCATACACTATGTGTGTGTGTGTATATAATATATATATATATATATATATATATATATATATTATATATATATATATATATATATATATATGTGTGTGGTGTGTGTGTGTGTGTCAGATGTATGTATATGTATATGTCTATAGATATACTATATATATATATATATATATATATATATATATATAGAGCTACTCGGTAGGATGTGGTGCTCCATACAATGCGTAGGATGAAGCAAATGGCCGTTTATTCTGATCTAAGGCTCGAATTAATCTGAACTCACGTGCCTCTCAGTCAAAGACTTTCTTTCCTTTCTTCCTCATCGACTGCTTTGAGCTGGTTCCTTTCTCGCTGCATCCTTCATGCTTGGCTCCTTCCCCCCTCCCTCTCTCTCTCTCTCTCTCTCTCTCTCTCTTCTCTCTCTCTCTCTCCTCTCTCTCTCAATCTCTATTTGTGCTCTTGGTAGTCATTGTTAAAGTGTGTCTGGGTGTAATTTTCGAATTTAAGTTACTGCAATAACGAGTCATAGTTCATCCTGAAATTCAGCAAGTAAAATCTTTTCGAAATCTGTTTTAAGTGAGTGGAAATTGCCAATTTGTTACTTCATTCTTGCTAGGTTTGGTTATTTTTTGCTTTATTATGTCTAAATTGCGCGAAATTACTAATTCTTTCATTAATGTAAGTGGATTCGTAGTTTGTTAGTTTGATTTTAAGAATGTTCTCTATGTTTTTGACTTAAGAGGTCATGAAACTTGATAATGTTTACTATTGAGTTTATATAAATCATAGACACATTTGATTCCAAATTTGATCGCTAATGACATATGCGTTGATCAACCATTCCTATACTATCTTATCACTGTTAGTTTTCTGTTGATCACCCTATTAGGAGTAAGTCGTTTCTACGAAGTTGTACAAGTATCTGATGACCCGATGACTTAATCACTGACCTTATTCTATTTGATCACCAAACTCCGAGTGGACAATGAGGGACTTTCTGAGAATGATCACTGAGTAATTGTGTGTTCACTAATATTGTTCCTACTGATCACTGATCTTATATTTGGTAATCACTAGTTATGTTTCCCAGTGATCACAATATTGCACAGGATTAATCCTAACAAAATGTCCCAAAAAAAAAAACAAAGAGCTCTCACTCATTTGATCACTGATTTGTAACCAATGGATCACAAAACACTTGTATACTGATCACCAAATATACAAGGAACGAGTAACATTTGTGATCACTAATGTTATGCTTGTTGATCACTAACAACATGCCTGCTGATCACCAAAATTACATGTATAGAATTATAAACACTGACTAAATAAGTAAACAATTTTATAAAGTTGATCACTAATTTTATATTTTTTGATCACTAGATATGTTTCTCCAGTGATCACCATACTGTAATGACTAATTTTATACTTATTGATCACTGATCCTAATAAAGTGCCAAAGAAAAAGTGAACACTAAGTCATTTGATCACTGATCTGGAACCAACTGATCACAAAAAACTTGTCTACTGATCACCAAATATATAATGAAAAAAATTTATGCTGTTAGGAAGGAGAAACGTATGTGATCACTGATTTTATGCTTATTGATCAATGATCACTAAGAACATTCTTGTTGATCGCCGAATTACATGCATAGAATGATAAGCTTTGACTAAACATAAGCAATATTGTAAAATTTTATGAATAATTTTTGCTTATAAATCACTAATAATATGTCTGTTACTTAGAAAATTTCAACTTGTTGAAGGAGACTCTTTTTTTGATACGGGTAGTCTAATATATGGCAGCAAGTGGTCATCCGATGGTTACTGTCAAAGGCAGTAACCAAGTGCAGTCGTTCCGAGTTCTTTCGTCATATACAGACTCTGGTACGCTGCTTATATTAATGAGTTGGTGTTGGCTGCAGTTTCTGTTGTTTAATGTTAACCTTTTGCTTTCCTAATTTTTGCCTAGGACATGCCGCGTCATCTACGCTAGTAGCTACAGATTCATCGACAGAAGGCAAAGGTGAGTGCGTACCGAACTATGATGATGGGACGCTTGTGCCGAGGTTGGACATAGTGTTTGACATGGTTGAGGACTGCCTTGAATTCTACAAGAGATACGCTATTTATGTTGGCTTTAGTATCCGCAGCAGTCCTGCAGGGAAGAATAAGGTGGGGAAGTCTTAGAAGCGGTATGTGTGCTCCAAAGAAGGATTTCATCGACCTGCTAAGATGCCAGAAATTGCTACGGTTACAACCGAAGCCATGCCCCAAGCCAGAGACGGCCCTAAAGGGGAGAAACTAAGGCAAAAACGGGCGAAGACAAGAGAAGGGTGCCAAGCTTATATTCTTTTGAGGTCCACTGATGATGGAAAGTTTGAGATAATCAAGTTTCACGAGGGGCATGTTCACCCCCTGTGTACACCTAGTAGGAGGCAGTTCCTTACTTCAAACAAAAACATCAACTCTGTCCATAAAAACATGGTATGCAAGTACGTGCGAGCTAATGTAGGGCCGTCAAAAATGTATAATCTCCTGAAAGAACAAGTTGGTGGGTATGAAAACATTGGCTGCACGTAGAAGGACTTGTAAAATTACCACAGAGATGTAAAAGCACTTATCAAAGACACAGATGCGCACATGGTTATAGATGTGCTGAAGAACAAAAAGGAAGTCGACCCAGGGTTCATTTTTTACTATCAGGTTGATGAAGACAACTGATGAAGAACATGTTCTGGTCAGACTCCCTGAGTATTCAGTGATATGCTGTTGTTCGACCCGACACACAAGACTAACTGATACTCAATGGTGCTTGCGCCATTCACCGAGCTAAATCATCACAGGTAGCTAATTTGTTTTAGTGCCAGTCTGTTGAGGGATGAGAAGGTGGAGTCCTTCTAGTGGCTGTTCAACAGCTTTCTGATTGCCATGGGACAAAGATCCGATGATCAAACAGGTAATAGCCATTGTTTTTGAGGCATCGATCCATCGATTCTGCATATGGCACATCATGAGAAAGCTCTTTGAGAAGGTGCACCATATGCTGAATGGCTATGAGGATTTCGTTGAGTGCATCGAGGGGTGCGTGTGGGCATCGGACTCTACTGATGAGTTCGAGGAATCTTAGGGGGAGATGCTAGAGGAGTTTGGCTTAACCAACAATGAGTGGCTGTTCCATATATACAAGATTCGGGAGCTTTGGATGCATGTCTACTTTAAGGAGGACTTTTGGGGGGTATTTTGAGGATGACATCAGGTTCTAAGAGTCAAAACTATTTAGTTCCCTAACGTGTCCAAACCTCAGCCTGCTGGAATTCTGGGCCAGATTTGTGCACGCTGTGGAGTCACAACGCGATCGTGAGCGTAAGGCTGAAAATGCTTCTTTAACATTGTTTTTGGAATTAAAGATGTCCTATGAGATTGAGAAGCATACGAGGAACATGTACACTCATACGAACTTCTACGTGTTCCAGAGACAGTTATACATCGGTTAGATGTACTGCCATATGCAGGGTATCACTAACGTAGAGGGCGACTGGACCTATGAGATCAAGTACAATTATGAGAACAAAATAAAGATCCGTTATGTGGTGTATAATGAGCGCACTTTCGAGTGCCAGTGCTCATGCCACTTCTTCGACTAGGATGGGACTCCATGCGCTCACATACTGCTCGTTTTCACATCCAATTCG
The DNA here is from genome assembly GCA_029747015.1 of Carnegiea gigantea. Classification (NCBI taxonomy): domain Eukaryota; kingdom Viridiplantae; phylum Streptophyta; class Magnoliopsida; order Caryophyllales; family Cactaceae; genus Carnegiea; species Carnegiea gigantea. The sequence continues at coordinate 10,775 of JAKOGI010002933.1, forward strand.
TTAAGAGAAATTCTAGCAGCCTATATCATTAATAGGGGGACAAAGATGGCAGCAAAAGCACCGATGTATGAGTTTGATAGTGTTATGGGAGATGCTTATTGAGAAATAGCCACATAAAATAAGCTAATAGGTGATGCGTGGTCTTAGTTTTACAAGTGTATGGATCTGGCTGGGTGCACCCCCACCAAGCTGCAGCTGTTGTTAAGTTTAGTGATTTCAGTTGAGCATCAACTTCAGAACATGAGTGGTGAGTCAGCGAATAACGCAACAGCCGATTTGCAGACTTACTTTGGATGGCAGTGCCATACCAGATTAAGATACGTCCACCCCCGACATCTGTAACTAAAAGATAAGGAAAGAGGATGAAGACAGGGGTTGAGAGGGCTGTTAAGCACCAGTCATGCATGCGGATGTGCCACTGTTAAATCAGGTTGCTTCCTATGACAGTAGAAACTGTCCTGAAAGGAGACGCTAGTGCACTATCTCTAGGGGTATGTGTGGCTATGTGTGTTTTCTTTTATTAAAAAAAAAAATCAGTTTTTTCCATGTGTTGGTTAGTGATCAGTGGGATTGCTTTTACTGATCATTAGTGTTCCTTTTGATGATCAGCTGTTAGAATGATGAAAATGTGCTTGGAAAGTCGTAATATTTATGCGCACTTAGAAACTGATTTGGTGATCTGTAGAGCTGTGTTTGGTGAACATAGGATCTTTTGTGGTGATCACCATAAATATGTTGCTATTGCATGAAAAATATTGTCAGAGATACTTATATTTGTGGTTTATAATCATAAACAACCATATTATATATTTCTATGGATAATATCAATTGCTGATCAACAGATCCAGTTTTGGCGATCATTACAGCTGTGTTAGGTGATCGTTAGAGCTATGTTTGCTGATCACTATATCAAGGTATGGTGTTCAACAGAAACATATTATCAATGATCACCATATCAATTGTATATGTTTTGTTGAATCATTAGAGTTGTGTTTGATGATCACAGGAACTTTTGTGGTAGTGACCAAACATATTTATATTGTATTTGTGTTTTATTCTAATCAAACGTAATAGTATATGTTTTTAAAGAAGATATCATGTGGTGATCAACAGTACCAGTTTTGGTGATCGTTAGAGCTACTTTTAGTGATCATTACAACCATGTTTGGTGATCACTATATTAATCTATGGTTTTTAACAGAAATATGTTGGTTTTTTCGTCAAATATATTGTGAGTGATATCTTGGAAGAGCGTTACTCTATTATATTTGTGTTTTATTCTGATCAAACACCATCATATATGTTTGTATAGAAGATATTGTTTGGTGATGAATAATTACAATGTTAGTGATCATTACGATTATCTTTTAGTTATCAGAACATGTTCTCATGGTCACACCAAAAATATGCTGATTTTGGATGAACCATATTCGTTAACATGTTTATTTTACTTTATTTGGGGTTGGCTCTCATCAGGATAGCAGCATATGTTTTTATAAAGAATGAGACCTAGTTTCTCATCAACAAGTCCAATAGTGGTGATCAAAAGACATATGTTTGGGATTGCTAAAAGTATCTTTGGTGATCACTGAATGTTTTTTGGGTGATCAACATCTTCTTACCTGCAGTTGCTTATTGATTAATAGGTCAGTTCTTAGTGATTGTTACTATTGCTTTTGCTCATAAGGAGAAATATAGTTGCTCACCAGAGCTATGTTTGGTGATCATTCTTTATATCTCTACTAAATTTAGTGCCTTGAAAATTTACATAAACCTAAAATGAATAAAATGTTACACAATGTGTTGTATAATATATGTACAAAATAATTGGCAACACAGAGAAACAAGGTAGGGATAAACCTAGTCCTTCCTAGCAGCTTCCTTGAGATTCGGATGAATTATCCCAAATTCCTTTAAGTCTTTCGCCCTTTTATTTACCATGAATCTTGCCCTGTTGTACTCATAGGTGATTATGTCATGATAGTACCACACCCTCAAGACGTTGAGCCTCGCATCCTAAGGACAAAAGGTAGTTCATGATGAATTAGTAACAACCTTGTTTTTTATATTGCTAGCAAAGTCAATGTTATGCTGTAATCCTTACATCATTTGGATTCAGTCCAGACTATCACTTCTCTTCTTCCTCAAAGTAGCTCTCCATATGTCTCATACAAAATGTGCCACAATCTGTGACATTTGCACTTGACGTCCACGGCATCTTCAACCGTACCGTCTTTAGTCTCTTAAGAATTTCATGCTTAGGATGTTATACACCCTCCAGGTAAAGGTTAAGTACTTTGCTTTGCACAAATTTTCAAAAAATTACACATTATTAGAATTGCAATGTAATAACATCAACATAGTTATAAACAGTATAATTTTTCAAACTCACCAACTTCATCAGAAAGTCCCCATATACAACCTTGAACGTTGTTCTTATGAGCAGGTTATCGATGATCTGAAGCTTGTTGTCCCTCAAGTTATAGCAAAGCAAAAAGAAATGCCTTTTGTGGCATACAGGGAAGAAAACCTTTGATTTTGTTTTGAAGGAAAAACAATAATAAAAATAAAAAAAAAAACACGTGTGAACATTAGCGGATGTGAACATTATAAATCAACGCCTTTTTTTTTTTTAAGAAGCCAAGTGCATTAAGGGCATTCACTGAATATCAGCCCTTACTAAGTCAACTTGTTTAATTTTGATCCACGAAGATCTTTTTAGCTCTTTGTCCATTACCACCTTAAAATCTTGATATCTCTTTTCGAATGAACTGACTTTCAACATTTCTCTGCTAAAGAAATACTGCATCGACGAAAAGATAATGTATGTTTATGCAATGTAATTTACCGGTAAAGACAGACCATTCTTGGTAAGAAATTTGTTAAAGTAAATATTTCAATAACTTAATGTTTTAGTTATTATAGCTAATGCAGTTACTATTGAGCAATAAGTTGAGTGCGAGGCACTTACACTTTGATCAAATGATATGAAGAGTCTGCTTGGAGTGGCGAGATCCCCTTTTCTCTCCCGATCAATTAGTATGCTAGACCATATATTGTTGACATTCATCTCAACCTCCTCTCCTAACTTTAGAGTGGCCATAGAAACACGTTCACTCGCCAAGCGGAATCAGTTATCATATAAGCAGTAGAATTACACTGCATGATGGAAGAAGTAATCATTTATACAAGTGATCCCAAATTGATCACCAGTCAGGAAAGTACTGATCACCAATCACAATTATTCCTCACCAAGCAAATAATCACTGATCGTAAATTAGAAAACTACTGATCACCAAACATATAACCATTGATCACCACTTACACCCATGCTGATCACAAGTAAATAACATTTAATCAAAACTAGCCAGACAAAAACACTAAAGAAGTAAACATTTATACAAAGTAAATCAAATACCAACCAGCAATAAAGATAACAGTTGATTGCCAATCACATAACTGTTGATCACTCATGATAAACATTGAATTGAAAGACATGAGGGTGAGAAATAAATAGATATTTACACAAGTGATGACAAAACTAATCACCGATCACAAAGCTACTGATCCCTAATCATATACCCTTTGATCATTAATCGCGCAATAGAGTGCTTTGCCAAAAGCATCACTTATCACACAAGAAGATTGATTAGAGATATTTTCTGTCATCCAAATCTTCAACCTTGCCCAAGACATACTTAGATATGAGCAGCTCATCTTGAGAGAGTTGACTGTTAAGATTTGTCCGTCGGATCACATACAGGGAGCAGTAGGCTAGAGGCAGATTTTCAGGCTGTCACTTCCTCAGTGCATCTGATGGGCCTACTTCCTCCGACTTCTCTGGAGTTCTTACAGCACCCACATGTTTCTCATGATCCTTTCCGGGCAACACCTCTTTTGTCAGTTTGGGCTTGCTGGAATTAGGTGCTTACTGCTCACTGTAAGCCCTGGGACTTTCTTTCTTCTGCTCGGCTGCCTGTTTGGCAGTAAGGGCAATTGTCTTGTTTTTGCCGATACTGCTCTGTATAGTGGGCTTCACCTTCTGAGACAACTTTGCTTTCTCCCCACCAGTTTATTTTTGATGCGCCTGTGCGTTCAATGCCAGGTTCTGCTGCTGTTGCCTTGGCCAGTTTATAGCAGCATGTTTAGGTGTTTGCTTGTCACCTTCACCATACACGGCAGGCTTGGTCTGTTTGACAGCTTCGTGTCTAGCTGGTGGACGGCTGTCAGTCTTCTCGCCCTGGGGTTGCTTAACCTGAGCCTCTAATAACAATGCTTGTTTGCTTTGTTGTGCTGGCTCTTTAGCATTATGAGGAGATGGCAGTTTTGAGCCAGTAGTCTGCTGCAGGGTTGATTTTTTAATCTTGATGCTGTGCTTCCTAACCTCACCCTTTTTAGAAGAAGGCTGGTCACCTTCTTTGGGCTTCTTCTCAGCTGATTTCTTTACACTGAGCTCACGGTTCCATGAGAAGTGTTCCTCAAAGGGAATCTCAATGGACCACCGTTATCGTCATCTTCACCACCATTATTGTCATTAACCCCAGCAGTGCTTGGATCAGGCACAGAGTTGGTCTGAGGGACTGAACTTTGGCTGTCCGGCTGACTCAGTCCCAGCCCCAGACTATATAAAGGGATGCTATCATCCTTCTTCGTACACTGTTTAGCTAATCCAGCACCACATCCTCACGGTGGTCTTCCTTTTCAACAATGACGCTGGCATGTTGTAACCAATGCGTCTCCCAGAATTTGAAGTGGAACTATGGGGCTAAATGAAGGAGCATAGAGGTCGTTGTTTGCTTTCTGCTTCGGTTGAAGCTTTTGAAACTCCACGTGAGACTTTGAAGGTCTGCAATGGCCTTCTTCACAACATCAATGTTGAAAACCTGACCTTTTCTCTGAGACCCTTGATCTGCGGCACGAGTATCGTAGAATGAGACAAACATTGCCCTTACTACGTCTCGTATCTTTCGAAGATCTTCAGTCTCACCGTACTTCTTGCACATGCAATCCATGACAGTTGTGAAGTTTCTATAAGCCAACCCCAATTTTTTAATGGCAAAAATGATTTTGTCAACATCTTTCTGTAATTTTCAAAAAAATAAATAAATAAATACGCATGTTAGCTGATCAGTTATAATGTGCTTGTTGATCACTCGCTGAACAATCATCGAATTGTAAAAGTGATGAATAGAAATCTTATTCCTAAAAGCATCAAGTTTGATCACTGATAACATGAGTATTGATTACTACTCAAAGAACAATTGAAATAGAAGCAGTCATGACAAAAAAGTAAACAGTAAGAAATATTATCACCAATCATATGCAAACGGATCATAAATAACATCTCTGATGATCACCAACCAAAGAATAAGTGAAATAGAAGTAATGTTGACAAAAAACACTAAGTAATATGATCTCTAATCTTATGCCAACTGATTATAGATAACATCTCTAGTAATCACCAACCAAAGAGCAATGCAAAAACAAGTAGTGTTCGAATAATAAGTAATCTGATCACCAATCTTATGCCAATTATTAGTCTATGGTAATTACTATACATAATAGCAATAAACGTCAACCAAAAAATAAAATAAGTAGACACTGATTTCTGTGATCAATAATATCATTGATAATGATCACTGAAAATCAATTAGTACTGTAGGAGGCAAAAATATCCATCCAATTAAGACCCACCATGTGGAAGATCCTATATTTCGCCCAATTATACGCTGCCAAGTGTTAAACTAAATATTTGATGAATAATTATAACGACCAATCAGAAAGCGCCACGTGTCGCAATGATGCAGAAAATAAATTATTATTCCTTTTCTTTTGAGGGATAATCAATAGAAAATCCTCATGTCATTCCTTTATAAAAAGGAAACTAGTCCTCCCATTTGAAGGGGGATTTTTTTTTGGAAGAAATCACAAGAGCTCAAGAATTCTCTCTAGTAGAAGACAACAAGCATCCCAAATACGTGCCGTCTACTGGTAGAGATTTGAACTCACATCCTGACTGAGATTAAGCCTCATAGGCCCTCTCTCAGGATCAAATTTATTCAAACTCACTCAAGGAGATTGAATCAGAGGACTTGTTATACTTGTTCTTGTAACAGCTATGCAGAGATTGTACCCATTCTTTGATATAAATACAAAAAAAAAATTCACTTTGTTGCTCAATTTCTTATCTAATTGATTGCAGGCTCGGAATTTGTGTTTACAAATTTGGCACGCTCGGTGGGACCTTCTCTGCCTCTCATCTCTTTCTTCAAATCACGAACTCTACACTTGTCTGAAGACGATATGGCCCCTAAGAATGCCATACCTCAACCTTCAAGGAGAGCTGTCCGATCCACGTCTCAAGGATCAACAACCGTTAGCATTACATCTAGCGGGGTCATGACCTGAAGTATGGCAAAAGCTGCTGCTGTGATTGCTATGAAACAATCAGTTGGGACTGTTCCTTCGCAGTCTCGCAAAATCCCAAGGCTCGACTCCAACCAGCTCGAAGGAGTCAACAAAGTCAATTCGCATCCTCTGAAGCAAAAATATATTGCAGGCCTCGAGATGCACCCAACAATATGTCAAGAGATGGACGAGCTTCGAACTCATACAAACTCCACCTTCAAACCTTTCGATAAAGAAGATCATGACTATGCTAGCAGTGACTCCTCACCAGCATCGCCGAGAGAGTTGGTCGCTGAATCAGAGAACGAGTCCTCCAATTCCGTCATCATGCCGGCCATGGTGACGGAAGCGACCAACGTAGAGGAACAACTTGCAAGCATGAAAGCAACATTGGAGAAGCTCGCTAAGGAAAATCTAGAGAAAGACGCTCAAATCAAGCGCCAAAGTGAGCAGCTCGCTACGCTGATGAAGAAGCTCGAGAAGCGGCTATTCGAGCCTTCTAGCAAAGGCTCGGATGGTGAAGAGTCTGACAAGGAGTCTAACCGCGGCGAAGACTCTGATGACGAACGCATGAAGAAGAAGGAACCCTCATTAGCGTCGATGTCTATCGAACAGATTCAATGCCTAATTGCAAATGCTGTCAAAACCCAATTAGGGGGAGGATCCCGCAAGACGCATCTGTACACGAAGCCTTACACAAAAAGGATCGATGCTCTCCGCATGCCTCACGGATACCAGCCCCCTAAGTTCAACCAATTTGACGGTAAGGGCAATCCCAAACAGCACATCGCCCACTTTATTGAGACGTGCAGCAATGCTGGTACTGAGGGAGATAGATTGGTGAAACCGTTTGTCCGTTCTCTCAAAGGAATCGCCTTCGACTGTTATACGGATTTGGAGCCTGAGTCTATTAACAGCTGCGACCAAATGGAGCATGAATTCCTTAACAGGTTCTATAGTACCCAGCGCACTGTTAGTATGACGGAGTTGGCAAATACTAAGCAGTGGAAGGATGAGCCGGTCCTTGATTACATTAACCGCTGGAGATCTCTCAGCCTTGAATGCAAGGACCGTCTCTTCGAGGCCTCCGCTGTCGAGATGTGTGCTCAGGGCATGGAGTGGGACCTGCTTTATGTCTTGCAGATGAGCAAGCCCAGAACCTTTCAAGAACTAGCTACAAAGGCGCACGACATGGAGATGATGATAGCAAATCGTCGCAGCAAGCCGTCCCCCTCATATGAGTTCAAGAAGGACAAAGGTGAGATCAAGAAGAGCTCAAAGCCCTCCAAGGTGCCTGCAAAAGAATCCATGGCCACTTCCGTTGAGGAGCCTGTACGGATTTCAGGCAAATTTAGGCCAGAAGAAAAGAAAGGAACATCCTCGAGGGACGTTGGACGGAAGCGACCAACGTTAAAGGAGCTCCAAGAAAAGAAGTACCCGTTTCCTGATTCAGACTTATCAGGAATTCTGGATGACCTACTTGAAAATAGGATCATCGAACTCCCTGAACCTAAGCGACCAGAAGAAGCTGGAAGGACAAGTGACCTGAAGTACTGTCACTATCACAGGGTTGTTAGCCATCCCTTAGAGAAGTGTGTCACTCTCAAAGAGTGCATCATGCAGCTGGCAAAGGATGGCAAGATCATATTGGACCTGGATGACTTTGCCGGGGCCAATCAGGTCTCTGCTGAGGTAGAGTGTCTTCCTCTATCACGGCAGCCAAAGTCTACTCGAACCCATAAACGAAGGGAGAGTAGCGTTGTTGCTTCTCAAAAGGAAAAACTATTCACCATTCAGTTCGGAAGTTTGGAACCCGTTATCGTCCCCTTGACAATTGGGAGGCCAATGATGAGGACAAATTCTAATCCGGTCGAAGATGGAGAAGGGTGGATGCTTGTCACTCGAAGGAGGCCAAGGAATCCAAAACAAACTCAGCCACTGCCCCTTCGCCAAAGAAAGAGACAAGGCAGGAAGAAGACTTCTCGATGTGCAAAGAGCAAGAAAAAATCAAAGGCTGGCAAGAGACACGAAGTCCAACCAATTGACTTACTCGAGCAGGAGCCGCTCGTTCCTATCACACTGGAGGAATTTTTCCCTGTAAGATTTTTTGAGAAGATCACTGTTAACATGACATCGTGTTATGAGCTTGAGAATGAGGAGGATGAGAAGGAAGCAAAGTTAGAAAAACCTCCCAAAAATGATGATGAGGCTCTAACTAGTTTAGAGGCCTTGCCGATCTGTGACGATTGGAGACAAATCTTCAGCTTGCCAAAAGAAATACGTCAACAGATTGTTGCTGCCTTGCAACACCCAAAGCTTTATGTTGACCAGATGAAAAGTGCGGGTCAACCGGTGAAAGATGTTGCTCATCATGCTGCTTGCAACACCGCCATCACTTTTACTGATGATGATCTGCTGTTGGGCTCCAAGCCTCACAACCGCCCCCTGTTCGTCACCGGTTACATCAGGGAGCAAAAAGTTAGACGGATCCTTGTAGATGGAGGGTCAGCTGTTAACATCATGCCTAAGTCTACGATGAACGACTTGGGGATTACAGTGGAAGAGCTTTCTAAGAGCCGAATGGTGATCCAGGGATTTAGCCTAGAGAGTCAACGCGCGATTGGTATGGTCCGCCTGGAACTAATAATGGAGGACCTATCAACATCTTCGATCTTCCATGTAATCGACTCTAAGACTTCCTACAAGTTATTGCTCGGACGCCCGTGGCTTCACGAGCATGGAATAGTAGCTCAACTCTCCACCAATGCCTCAAGTACTATCGCGGAGGAGAAAGAAAGATTGATGGGGATGCTAGGCCATTTACTAAAGCAGAATCACATTTCGCTGATGCCAAATTCTTTGAAGAAGCTGCAGCACCCAAAGAGATGATGATATCAACGATTGCCTCCACAGGTGACTCAAAAGTTACCAAGAATACGCAGGCGACCACAGAGCGGGATGGTGCAAAACAGCAACAACAGGGCAAGGAAGACAATAAACAAGTTAGCGAAATGCAACCCGCTAAACAAGTCGCAAGACAGATAGCCACTTCAGCAAACTCCATGGCACCAATTTTGAGGTATGTTTCGAAATCCCGTCGTAAGGAAGGGGAACCGCCTTTCAGTGGTGTTCTACATGCGAATGCTGAAGATAAGATTGTTTGGAAGGCTAATGAGGCAAATTTGGATGCCCTTAAAGGCAGTGCTACGTTACCGACACGGAAAGCGTACCAGCCAAAAGTGAGCAGACACCCCCTCCCTGGGTTTATCTCCCCTTCTAAAGCTTTCTTGAAAGAGGAAGAGGTGTTGCCACATACGCGTACCAAGGACGGATTCGATCCAAATGCATATAAGCTTATGGAAAGAGCCGGTTATAACTTTCAAAACCCCACCACCTTGGGGAAGATAATCGAAGTCAAGCCTCATGGCCTCAATGATACTCAAAAAATGATCCAAGAGCAAGGAGGTTCAGTGAGCATCTCTAAAGTCGGACTTGGTTATACACCGTCACAGCCAGTCAAAATCTCGGGGCGACGAAAGAACAAGCAGTCAGCCGTTCAACACATCTCCGCCGAGGAGATAGATGAGAGTGAAAAGGAAGATGATCTACCTAGCAAGAGGACTTCTGTATTTGACAGATTACAATCATCGAGTTCAACAAAACGGCCATCTGTCTTCACCAGAATTTGCGCACAGCCAAAGCTTTCAATATTCAATAGGATCAAGAAGGGGATAGAGCCCTCGAAGACGCCTTCCCAAAGGTTCAAAGGCTCCGTGTTTAACCGTCTAGGTGATACAAGCGAAGTACGAAGTTCTATTCCTTCACGGATGAAACGACTTTCAACCTTGGACGTTAAGACGGAAGGTTCGTTGCGAGTGAAAAGGCCCACTGTAATCCTCACTGGTCAACAAAGTAACCCTGACCCTAACGCGCAGGAAGAGCGAGGTGAAATGGCCTCCTCTCACTATATCACAGGTCGAGAATATGAGGATTCGGACTCAGAGACAGAGCTTGCAGAGACTCCTAAAACCCTTGAGGACGGGGGGCAAGCTACGGTCGATGATCTGAAAGAATTGAATCTTAGTACCACAAACGAACCTCGCCCTATTTATGTAAGTTCGTTGCTAACGCCCGAGGAGGAAAGCCAGTACTTTAATCTCCTCTCAGAATATAAGGACGTGTTCGCATGGAGCTATAAAGAAATGCCAGGGCTTAATCCCAAAGTTGCTGTCCATCGCCTGTCCATCAAAAGGAGAGTGTCTCCAAAAAAGCAGCCGCAGCGACGTTTCCGTCCAGAATTGGTACCTGAGATTGAGAAAGAAGTCAATAAACTCATTAAAGCAGGGTTTGTTCGGGAGGTAAAATATCCAACCTGGATCGCAAACATTATCCCCGTAAGGAAGAAAAATGGACAACTTCGCATCTGCGTAGACTTTCGGGATCTCAATGATGCATGTCCGAAGGACGATTTTCCGCTCCCTGTCACCGAACTCATGGTTGATTCGACTACGGGGCACGAGACCTTATCATTCATGGATTGTACTGCGGGGTATAATCAAATCCAAATGGCACCAGAAGACCAGGAGGCTACAGCTTTTCGCACACCTAAAGGCATTTTTTGTTACAAGGTGATGCCTTTCGGCTTAAAGAATGCGGGGGCAACATATCAAAGAGCAATGCAAAACATTTTTGATGACATGCTCCACAAGACAGTTGAGTGTTACGTCGATGACTTAGTGGTCAAGTCTAAAAAGAAATGTGATCATATTTCAGATCTTCGTAGCATTTTTGAACGTCTGTGAAAATGTCAGTTGAAAATGAACCCACTTAAGTGTGCATTTGGCGTCACTTCTGGGAAATTCTTGGGCTTTATCGTCCGCCATAAAAGGATCGAGATTGACCAATCCAAGATCAAAGCAATCCAAGAAATGCCTGAGCCTAAGAATCTCAAAGAGCTTCATGGCCTTCAAGGTCGCCTGACATATATTCGAAGGTTCATATCAAATCTAGCTGGACGTTGTCACCCCTTCAGCCACCTCATGAAAAAGGGAGCATCTTTTGATTGGGACGAGTCATGCAGCGAAGCCTTTGCTAAAATCAAGAAGTACTTGTCGAATCCTCTAGTATTGGGAGCACCAGTTCTTGGCAAGCCTCTTATACTCTACATCGCAGCTCAAGAACAATCATTGAGAGCATTGTGTGTTCAAAAGAATGAGGAAGGAAAAGAAGTAGCTTTGTATTACTTAAGCCGTACATTGGTGGGGGCTGAACTGAAGTATTCACCCATGGAAAAGATCTGCTTGTCACTTGTATTTGCCGTTCAAAAACTCAAACATTACATACAGGCGTATACAGTGCATGTGGTTTCTAAAGCCGATCCCATCGAGTACATTCTGTCGAGGCCAGTCCTCAGTGGGCGGCTTGCAAAGTGGGCTATGATCTTGAAGCAACATAATCTTGTCTATGTGCTATAAAAAGCAGTCAAGGGGCAAGCGCTGGCAGAATTCCTAGCCGATCACCCAATTCCCGACGAGTGGGAGCTAAATGATGATTTACCAGGTGAAGATGTGCTCTTTGTCGATATCCTCCCACCTTGGGAAATATACTTTGACGGAGCCGCAAGAAGCGGTGGAGCTGGTGCCGGTGTAGTGTTTATCTCCCCTGAAAGGCATGTCCTCACCTATTCATTCGTATTAACCCAGCTATGCTCAAATAACACGGCTGAGTGCCAGGCATTAATCCTGGGCCTTCAAATGGCTACCGAAATGGGAATCAAAGACCTCGACATCTACGGCGATTCTCAATTAGTCATCAAGCAGCTTCTCGAAGAATATGAAGTCAGAAAGGATGACCTCATGTCCTATCATAAATATGCCTCGCGACTGTTAAGCAAACTTGAAACGGTCAAGTTGGAGCATGTTCCTAGGAGTGCCAATAAGGTGGCTGATGCACTTGCCAATCTTGCGGCCACTTTGGCACTAGGGGCAGAGGAAAATATGAACGTCCCCGTTTGCAATCGATGGGTCGTTGCACCCACTGATGAAGAGTTTGAGGAAGACGTCAATGCAATCAGTGCTCAAGAAGTAGATGGAGAAGATTGGCGTCAACCACTTATTGACTACTTGCAACATGGGAAGCTCCCTGACGATCCAAGGCATAAGACAGAAATCCAACGAAGAGCTCCCCGCTTCCTTTATTTCAATGGGACTACTTTATCGGCGTTCCTTCCTTGGCATTTGGTTACGATGCTTGGGGGACGAAGAAGCAGGACAAACAATGGAGGAAGCACGCTCAAGAATATGTGGTGCACATCAGGCAGGGCCTAAATTACATGATCGAATCACGAGGATGGGTTACTACTGGCCTACTATGGTACAGGACTGCATTGACTATGCAAAAAGGTGCGAGCCTTGTCAGTTCCATGCAAATTTTATTCATCAACCTCCAGAGCCACTTCATCCAACCGTGGCATCTTGGCCATTTGAAGCTTGGGGACTAGATGTTGTAGGAGCTATCACTCCAAAATCCTCCGCAGGCCACTCGTACATCTTGGCGGCAACTGACTACTTTTCCAAATGGGCAGAAGCAATCCCACTAAGAGAAATTAAAAAAGAAAATGTTGTCGATTTTATTCGGACCCATATCATCTATCGATATGGCGTGCCTCGGTATATCATCACTGACAATGGCAAACCATTTGTCAACAAGCTGGTGACCGCCCTCTGCGAAAAGTTTAAGTTTGCTCAGCGTAAATCTTCGATGTACAATGCACCTACAAATGGGTTGGCAGAAGCCTTCAATAAGACACTTTGCAACTTGCTAAGCAAAGTGGTGACGAAGTCAAAACGCAATTGGCATGAAAGGTTGGGGGAAGCTCTTTGGGCATACAGAACCACGTACAAGACGCCGACCCAATCAACTCCTTTCGCTCTGGTGTATGGGGTGGAAGCAGTATTGCCTTTGGAACTCCAAATCCCTTCACTCTGTATTGCCATACAGGAAGGCTTGACCGAAGATGAAAATCACAAGCTTCGCCTAGCAGAGCTCGAGGCCCTTGATGAAAAAAGACTGCTAGCACAACAGAAGTTGGAATGCTATCAAACTCGCTTATCACGAGCCTTCAACAAAAAGGTACGACCGCGTTCATTTCAAGTTAGAGATCAAGTGCTCGCGGTAAGGAGGCCAATCATTATCCCACACAAGACTGGAAGTAAGTTCACTTCCAAGTGGGATGGCCCTTACGTGGTTCGAGAAGTTTACACCAACGGCGCCTATAGGATTGTCGGTGCCGACGGAGTACGAGTTGGGCCGATAAATGGGAAGTTCCTAAAACTTTATCATCCTTAGTATGCTAATGCATGTAAGCCCCTAAGCATGCTCATTCATAAATAAATAAATAAATAAAAAGAGAGCGAAAAAAAAAAACCTTTGTACTACTCCTGGCCCGCAAGAGTATAAAATGTGAACGGCGAAATAAAAAAAAAAAAAAACTCATTTGATTGCGAGTTTTATATAACTTGTGAGTTTAAAAGAGAAATATAGAGGTTTGGCTGGCTGTTAGTGCATATGTTGTCATGAAGTCGATAAAATAATTGTGGAATCCAAATCACGAAGAAAGTCAACTAAGACACATGTGCAGCAGTGAATAAAAGAAAATTTTCATCTGAGCTTTATTCAATATATGTCAAGCTTACATCACAAAAAGTGCAATGAGTATTACGAATCCATCTCAAAAAAAAAAAAAAGGGAGAGAAAAGAACAAAGAGGTAACTATGGGTCCCATTGAAAGCTCTTCAGATCTTCGAAAGACTCCTTTATGTAAGCCTCAGCCTTCGCCAAACTAACTTTTGTGGCTGCATCCATCACTTCAGTGGCATTAAGAACCTCAATCTGACCCTGTAAGTCAATGACTTCCCGCTCAGCCTCTTGAAGCGAATGCTCGCTGGCCACCACCTAAGAGCTCAATTCTTTCTGTTGATCTTCCAAGAGTTGGAGTTCTCTCAGTAGCTCCTGACGCCTCAACTCAACATGCTTCAGCTCGGCTACCTTCGCTTCATAATGGGTGCCCTCTGCGCTCACTCGACGGGAGGCCTTGTCAAGCTTACCTTGCACCTCCGTGCGACAATTATTATGCTCTTCAGTAGATATCCGACCGGAGTAGCTCTGTTGCAGGTCCTTGAAGTCGCATGCTTGCCTAATTAACCCTTCAACCTTGCTCTCTAGAGGAGTGACGTCCACACCTCTTTGAAGGATAGTGGCATAAAGGCTGTCGAAATCGCCTCTAAGATAAGGAAGTCCGTCAAAAGAGGTGCGACACACCTTGTCAAGTATGACTTTACCCAACACTCGCGCAGCATTCTTATCCACCTCCTTTATAAAGGCATCAGCATCAAAGACAGAGATTCCCCCTTGGGGAACCTTTAAAGGGCGTTGTGGGCGCAGTACCGGTGAATGAGCATTGACTCTATGAGTAGACTCGACCTCGTCATCTTCTGGGAGACAAACACCCCGCGAGATAACTAATCGAGATCTGCTGTCAAATAAATCTTTACCAAAAGATGGTATACGTCCAGTTGATGGAAAACATTGACTTCCTGAAGGTAGAGGAACGTGTGCCAGTCCCTCCTTGAAATTCACATCATCACTTTCCCCCTATATAAAAAAAAAAAAAAAGAAGAAGAAGAAGAAGGGGAAGGGGAACAAAAATGTGTGCAGGGGCGAAGAAGGTGAGATGCATATTTGAAAGGAAAATATGCTTCTACTTTAAATAAAAAAAAGGGGGGGAGTACCATGCACTTAACATGATTAGGTTCAGCATCGAGGATATCCATGATATTCTCAGCCCCTTCTGAGGGCAGCTCGGTTACCTCTCTAGTGCTTGGCTCACAAGCTTCGATAGGTAGCTCGTCCTGACCATTCACAGTAAGATTAATCAGAGGGTTAGACTTACGCCTACATGTCTCAACAAGTGAGGTATTTGCAAGGTTCTTCAATCTCATTCGTTACCTGAGGTAAGGGCGCAATGCTTTGAATAGGGACTGCAGGGATGGGCATCGCCAGGGTGCCGATATCTATTCCTGGAATCTTGACATGGGAAGAACCGTCCTCTATCGCCGAAACGAAGGGCTCCACGGGCTTCCCAGAACGAACAATCTTCAACTTAGGTTTGAGTTTGCCTTCGTCCTTTGAAATGCTCGTGTCAGATAAATCACTACGTTTCCTCTTGGAACCACTAGCATGTGGGTTGCAAGGCGGGGAGACGAACATCTTGGACCACCATTCACGAAATGCACAAGTGGTATTCCTCTCGAGCATATTGCATCACCCAGGAAGTAAGACTTGGGACCCCGTTCCATAGCGCGTAAGCATGTGATGATAGCGGAGCATTGCTTCTGGATCAGGAAGATTATCGAAGTCCAGATCAGCAGGAACATCTTGATAGAAATCAAATTGTCTACTGAACCGGTCGGGGCAATAGTGTTCCATACTGAGGTTGTCTTCACAACGGTAAGTGACAAAACTCGAACGAATGCTGACAAAGTAAGCGAAATCAGCCCTTGATAGCTTGCCATCATCCACGAGAGTCTCCCTGTGTCGGTTGATTACGGACGAATGCCAGCGAAAGCCTCTGCCAGAACCAATGAGCTCCCGGGCCTCTTCAGGCTGAAACGACTTGGCTCGACCGAGGCCACTAAACTTTACCATCCCGGGACTGGAGGAAGCCTCACCGATCAGCTCATATGCATCAAAGTTTTTAGCCAACCAAGCGTAAAGGAAATGAATAGGGAAGTGGCCTCCACCTCTGCCAGGATGTGAAGAACGAGAGAGCTCGTTGAGTCCCTTGTAGATACTCGCAAGAACCGCTGTAGGGAGGCAATAACCTACACCAGAAGCCATCAAGGATGCGATGCTGAAAGTACTTGGACGTATGCAACCAGCATCTCTAACTGGTAAGATAAATATGCATAGACAACAGGAAAGAAATGCAGCTAGAAAGGTCTCAGTGCGTTGGCCAGTAGCCACTCCCAATTCATCGAAAATAGCTTGATAATCACTCCATCCACGGGTTCCTGCGTCGGGAAGAAGAGACAATATTCCTAGTTGAGGGATTCGGTTGTCTTGATCAGGCTTCTTGGAAGCATGGTACTTACTGCATCCCCAGAACCAAAAGGAAATCCACTGCTCTATGGTAGGTTTGCCCTTGCGACCTTGCATAAGTTTGTGGTAAGCAATGAATAGATAAGTGCAACTCAACGGAAGCTTGCTGGCGAGTTCCCGCTGAGTAGGGACAACTTCGTCATAAAGGCGCCCCGAGATTGGCAGCCCAAGGAAGCTGTAAATGTCAAAGATAGATAGAGACACCTCGCCTTTAGAGGTGTGCAATGTGTTCGTTTCAGGACACCAATACTCACATACCGCCCGAATGAGGTTCGAACATCGGTCGTAAAGAAAGAGCGACGCATACAAGGCATCAAACAAATGAAGGGTTGTGAGTTTATCCTTGCAACGAACGAGGATATCCTCTAACCATTCCCAGTAAAGCGGCTTGTAAGAAAACTCCCCATGCAACGGCAACTTAGCCTACGATCTGCGCCCGGACTCTATGTCATGACGTAGTAGCTGATAAGATGGGAGGTTCTCTTTCATTTTAACGTGAGTAGAGAGCAAGAACGTTTCGCCTATTTTCAAAATCTCCTTCGACCACCAGGGAAGGCTCGGAGGACCTCTAACACAGTCAGGCTTGCACAGGGACGTTATAGGGTTGCGGACAGGCAACTTTGTCTCCTCCCCATCTGCGTCATTTTCGTTGGGTTGGATGTGTAGATAGCGTCGTCCGCTAGTGATTTTATCCACAAAAGTGACCATCTTGAATAGAGCATGCATTCACAGCGGGAAGGAAGAAAAATTGAGTTGTAGGACCTGTCACGGGAACAGTCTTAACAATTTAATGTTAAAAAAAAAATTAAAAAAATCAAAATAAAAATTAGACATGGAAGCGCTAGAGAAAAAAAAGAAAATGGGCACAAATGCAAGCAATGGCTCTTCATCAGTCAAATTCGCCTTTGGAGGATTTTCACCTTTGGAGGATTCAAGGTTAACCCGTTGATGTACCCAAAAGGGTCAGACATTCAAATGTTAACCCATAATCAAGTCAAATTCGCCTTTGGAGGATTCTCACCTTTGGAGGATTCAAGGTTAACCCGTTGATGTGCCCAAAAGGGTCAGACATTCAAAGGTTAACCGATAATCAAGTCAGATTCGCCTTTGGAGGATTTTCACCTTTGGAGGATTCAAGGTTAACCCGTTGATGTGCCCAAAAGGGTCAGACATTCAAAGGTTAACCGATAATCAAGTCAGATTCGCCTTTGGAGGATTTTCACCTTTGGAGGATTCAAGGTTAACCCGTTGATGTGCCCGAAAGGGTCAGACATTCAAAGGTTAACCCATAATCAAGTCAGATTCGCCTTCGGTGGATTTTCGCTTTTTGGAGGATTCAAGGTTAACCCGTTGATGTGCCCAAAAGGGTCAGACATTCAAAGGTTAACCGGCACCAAGTCAAAATCGCCTCTCGAGAACTTCCACCTTCGGAAAATCACCTTAGGAGGGAATTCAAGGTTAACCCGTTGATGTACCCAAAAGGGTTAGACATTCAAAGGTTAGCCGGCACTAAGTCAAATTCGCCTCTCGAGAACTTCCACCTTCGGAAAATCACCTTAGGAGGGAATTCAAGGTTAACCCGTTGATGTACCCAAAAGGGTTAGACATTCAAAGGTTAGCCGGCACCAAGTCAAATTCGCCTCTTGAGTACCTTCACCTTCGGAAAAATCACCTTAGGAGGAAATTCAAAGTTAACCCGTTGATGTACCCACAAGGATTATACATTCAAAGGTTAACAACAATAAATTATCGCACAAATTTGCACAAAGAAAAAAGGGGTTATCTAAAAAAAAAAAACATTAAAAAAAAAAAGGCGCTAGGCAGCATGAAAGAACCCCAAAAAAAAAAAAGAAAAAAAGAAAAAGAAGACATGAGGAATTACGACTAGGTGTTGTTAGACCAACACCCTGGAGAAATTTTGGATTCATTAAATGAGAAGCGCTGTCCCGTGCGTGTTATCTTTCTTCCTCAAGCGTCAGTCGTGCGACGAGAAGAGCCATTGATGCAGGGCCATGGAAATACCAAAAAGAAGAAAATAAAAAAAAAAATAACACAGTTACTCACATTACTCCCCCCTCTATTTCTCTTTTCCCCCCCTGTTTCTTAGCACACGAAATTGAGGGCTCCAAAAAAAAAAATAGAGAAGCAGAGCAGTAAAAGAGAAGAAGAAGAAAGTGAGGTTTTACAGGTTTAGCTCCTTCTCTCGATGACTCCGGATCCGTTTCTGCTCCCTCGTTCGACAACAACCTTCTTGCCTTCTTCTTCATTGACCCACACCGGATTTTGGTACTAGCGGAAAGAGGATTCTTGGGGGAATCAAACAAGGATCGATCGTAGCTGTCGGGAAAAGGGCCCTGTTCAATACAGCAGCTTGATTAAACACAACTTCAGCATGGGAAATATGGGATATATACAAATCAAGCAGCAAGAAAATCTTCAGCATGACATCTTTGCAGACAAAAATTAGGGGAAATAGTGGTAATTTAGGAAAGAAATTATTTCTTCGATATATGTTAATGTATGCTGTGTAATAATTTCCTTATCACGGGTAAAAGAAGATCGCGTGTATCGCGTCAACAAAGGGAGAAGAAGAATGAGCAGCGATTTGGGAGGAAAAAGAAGGGCTGAGTAGCAGAGGCTCTGGTGGTGGCTGCACTGAAGAAAAGGAGGCCAGTTGCTAGGCATCACGTGCCTTGTATGTGGCACAGTAACGAAACAGCCAAGTCCCCCCCCCCAAAAAAAAAAAAAACAACGACCAGGGCTATCCGTCGAATATTCGAGACCCAGCTACTTCAAAAAAAAGGGGGGGCCGGAGACGTTTAAAACTTTGTTTACGCAGCTAGGTCTCGAAGGGGGCATTTGTAGGAGGCAAAAATATCCGTCCAATTAAGACCCGCCATGTGGAAGATCCTATATTTCGCCCAATTATACGCTGCCAAGTGTTAAACTAAATATTTGATGAATAATTATAACGACCAATCAGAAAGCGCCACGTGTCGCAATGATGCAGAAAATAAATTATTATTCCTTTTCTTTTGAGGGATAATTAATAGGAAATCCTCATGTCATTCCTTTATAAAAAGGAAACTAGTCCTCCCATTTGAAGGGGAATTTTTTTTTGGGAAGAAATCACAAGAGCTCAAGAATTCTCTCTAGCAGAAGACAACAAGCATCCCAAATACGTGCCGTCTACTGGTAGAATTCAAACTCACATCCTGACTGAGATTAAGCCTCATAGGCCCTCTCTCAGGATCAAATTTATTCAAACTCACTGAAGGAGATTGAATCAGAGGACTTGTTATACTTGTTCTTGTAATAGCTATACAGAAATTGTACCCATTCTTTGATATAAATACAAAAACAAAAATTCACTTTGTTGCTCAATTTCTTGTCTAATTGATTGCAGGCTCGAAATTTGTGTTTACAAGTACATAATCCATACAAAGACAGAGATTGAAGTTAAGTTATGGCTGATCAGTAATCTCCATGTATATTAAATCACTGATGACACAAGTATTGATCACCACACACTACTAATCGCTATTCACACACAAAGACGAAACTCTAAGGAATGGGGATAAAGGGGGTTATTTTATTACCTGAAATTCTGTCTTCTTTGTGTGTTCAGCAGCTTCAATTTGAGCCCCTGGTGATTGTGAGAAATCCAATGCTTCCTCTATTGTCTCTTTACCAATAGCCTTCTCCACCATGGCTTTCGATATTTTTTGAAAAATAAATATCTTACCATATTAGTCTTTAAGCATTGTGGAGAAACAACAAGATTTATCTACTTTATCACTAGCACTATTCCAATTTGATAACCAATCACAACATTATCACTTCTATTGATCACAATGCATCGAAGGATTCCATTTTAAAATGATCACTAACCTAAGTAAAGAATAATAATTAGATCTGTATTAATCACCAACAAGGGTTTCTTAAACAATTTGTAACTAAGATAAGCATGTTTTGCTTACTACCTGAATTTGAGAGCTCTTGATGTCTTCAGCAGGATGCTGCTCAGGCGTTGTTGGGTGTAGGACATTCATGCGAGCTACAACCATGCCTCTCCGAAAGCCATGGCTCTAGTTCTCATCTTATATCCTTTTCTTGATGTGCTCATTAGTCCACGTGGACATTGTAGGGAATTGTCTCTTCACTCTTCTCTTAATGATGATAACTCTGTCTAAGTACAGCATCTGTAAAAGATAAAAACATCAAAGAAATACTTAGTACAAGGAATTATGTTACTTACACAGATATCAACAGTTGATCAGTGATGCATAACTTATTGGTCACTAAAGCATAAGTTAGTGATTCCTAGTCATTTAACTATTGATCACTAAGGCATTCGTTTTTTTAAATGATCACTATATTTGCTTATATTGATCATACATTTTTCCAAGGGCTGCATTGTTAAATAGGAGAACTGACTGTCAGGAAGAAGAGCGGACCGTCGAAATACACCCCTTTTGTAGTCGTACCCTCCTTCTAATGCCTGACACTGGTGGTCAGCTTATCCATTTTGAACCGGCACCAGTCTAGGGATGCAATCTGGCTCACATCCTTCACATATTTCAGGATGAACTTACTGCAGTAGTCGTTCGTCAATGTGCTAAAAAAGTAGTTCACCAAATATATGATGAAGTTTCTCTTGAAGCTCTCGGTCCCGTCGTTTTTAGCCAGAATGAACTCTAGCATTCGAGTGAGTTCCGGGGCATTATGCTGGACTTTCCATTCCTTGAGCCATGCGACATGCACCTCATCATACTGTTCGTCCATCGAATACTTGGTGATTTTGATGATTTCCCTTCCCCCAAAGGGACACCCAGGGTCACATACACATCAAATGCTGTGATCGGAAACTTCGGCCCATCTGGATGTCTGAAGCACACAGCATACGGTTCAAAGCTCTCCACCAGCCACTTGGAAAACTTCCCTGGGATTTGCTTCAGATCAACTTTCAGGAAGGAAGTGAACCCCGTTGATCTGACCACCTTAGCCTGAGCTTCGTTGAGTTATGCCACTAGAGATGAGAAAGAACGCGTAAACATTCTCGCAATGAATGCCTTCTGGTACGTTCTCTTTTCACTCGCACCTTCCTTAAATTTTAAAGCCCATTCTTCTTGCACAGTCTAAAGCTCCTTCCCTGAGCTGGTTGCTTTTACCAGCACCAAAGTCGCACTGTCGCCTTTGGATTGTAACGAAGGCTTGTTCCTCTTTCGGGCGACTTTTATATGTTGACGAATGGCGACCTTTTTTTCGTTCTATCTACACATTCTTATGATCGGCCTCTTTGCATTCATAAGTCAGATCATTTTCTTCTGAATGCGAGCTGTTGGAAGGTTCCACATCAAATACGTGGCCTTTCGGCACTTCAACCTGTGATAACCGTCGCATCATCTCTGATTGCCTGTCATTTACTGGATTTTCCTTCGACATGTGCTTTTTTGGTTGTTTTGCATTCTCCCCCTTCATCTTGTTCACTAGTTTGGTAGGGGATTTTTGAAGAGGTTTTGCTTTGTGTTCGGGCCTCTTAGTAGATTTTTGATGCTTCATCATCACTTTGAGCATTTTTGGTAGTGATCTGCTCGCTGCTCTTCCTGTTGTCCTTACCTTTCATTGCACTTTTTCGTGCAGGCTCGTTATCCTTTCCCTATTCCAGTGGAAATCTATCCCTCTTTACCTTCTTGCTTAGAGGCTTGTCAATGGGGTCTTTGCTGGGCTTCTGCTTTTCAGCAACTTTGTCCACAGGTTGGTTGGGAAGTTCTTCTTTTTTCCTTTACTTTCTCCATTTGCTTATCATATGCAACATGCTTTTTAAAGTTGAGCTTTTCATTACTATTGCTGTCAGTCTTTCATTTCATGTCAGCCTTCTCTTCTTTTTGGGCTTTTCACTGGGTTCTTGAGAGAGCTGTTCTTTTTGTGGAAGCCTCTCTGGTGTTGCACTGCTTTCAACATTTGTGTCACTCTTACCTTTCTTTTCGTGTTGTTCATCAGCTAGGGATTTATCTTTCGATTCCTTATTGTCATGCAAATTGTCTTCTTTATCAGACTTGTTTGGAGCATCATCAACACTTTTGATTTTCCGGGTAAACACTTTGAAATGATGCTTTTTTCCTTCACCAGCACTGCTACTACTTTTTTCAGCATATCCTCTTCTTTCATCATTCGATATCTCACTTTTCTTGCATCTAAAGGGACGTTAGGACTGCAGAATACAAAAGGCAAGTTATTATGCAAATTTTGAAGTTTTACTGTAATTAGAAGGTGTTCCTTTTGACTTCTTTTTTGAACAAAAAATCGTTACTATACAAAAAGGCAAGTTAGTATAAGTAGTATCTTTCCAATTCTTTGCTAGGCAGACTTAAAGTGATAACGTGTTTAATGATTTTTTTTTATTATTTTAGAAATTTGTTGCTCGGTAGCATCATTTTAGAGCCAGTAGTAAACCCAGACATTTATGTATATAACATACATATAAAACAAAAATATATATACATATATATAGCATACTTAAATGGACTCATGTAATATAATGAATCACTAATCATAGTTCAAATGACTGGCAATCACAACTGCATTCATCGAAAATACTAAGCACATGAAAAATGGAGCTGTTTATTATATGTACTATGTCTATGTATTTATGGAAAATGATGCATACATCTATTGATCACAAAGACTGCTCATCAGCAATTATAACTCTACTGATCACCAACAACAACACTACTGATCACCAATCAACACTTCGTTAGCAGATCACCAATCATAACTATACTGATCACGAACCAGAACATTAATGATCACCAATAAGAACACTACTGATCACCAATCAACACTTTGTTAGCAGGTCACCAATCATAACACTACTGATCACCAATCATGAATATGTCAAATAAGGCATACATCAATTGTTATGGTAAGAGGCCTGATCACCAATCATAACTATATTGATCACCAACAAGAACACTACTAATCATCAATGATATGCCTAATAATCACAAACAAGGGATGGCTACTTTGTTAGCAGATCATAGTAAGTAAAAACTTTATGGAAAAAGTTCACCCAAGGTTTTGCCAATACATTTTTAAGGCAAACAGTTAATTAGTTTAAGAAAATCATTTGGTATAAAAAATTCTCTTAGAAATTCTGCACGAGATAAACACATATCCAATAGGATCACTAATATCATATCTAACAATCACTAATTACATTCCTAACAATCACAAACTACACAGACAGTATGAAAAATAGTTACCGGATGGTTTTTCCACAATTTTTGCAAGAAACATTTAAAGCGTCTCATAATTCGAATTTTTGTCAAACAACGTGATGAGATATATCAATAGTGAAACACAGATGCAAACCGGTCACAAATATTATAGCTAATGATCACTAAATATGCAACCATTGATTAGAAATTACGCATATAATCTACAAATACTCATTTAATGCTTGAATTATATTTTTTACCTTTTTGAAGGTGATTGTTCTCCATTTCCGTTACTTATTTCTTGAACTTTCTCTGTGGCCATGGTTTCTCAGTACCAAACCCTAGACAAAAGACAAATGTATGTCAAAC
The DNA here is from genome assembly GCA_029747015.1 of Carnegiea gigantea. Classification (NCBI taxonomy): domain Eukaryota; kingdom Viridiplantae; phylum Streptophyta; class Magnoliopsida; order Caryophyllales; family Cactaceae; genus Carnegiea; species Carnegiea gigantea. The sequence goes on from JAKOGI010002933.1 coordinate 34,930, forward strand.
CAGAAGATTTGACAAAATAACTCCTTCGAAAACACTCTATACCAATAAACTTCATGAAATTGTACAATATTATCAAAATAATAAATTAAACATTGAAAAAAGGAGGTTTGTAAGTAAAAGATCAATGCTATGCTACGTACATTTCTATGAATCAAACGATATCTTTTTAAGTTCAAAAGCAGAGTACAAGTTTTACAAGTGAGTTTGAAAGCATATTTTGAATGCAAATGCACAAATTAACCAAAGATTGTGTAAAAATCGAAGAAAAATGCATTAAAAAAACAAACTGAATCTACTAAAACTCAACAAACATAGGAATGGCACACAGAAAAAGTTAAGACTTTCACCTTCGAAATGCAGAAATGATCCTGAGAGTCTCTCTTGAGAGAGAGATAGATATAGTACGAGACAGACAAAGATAGTAAAAGAGAGGGAGAGAATAGCATAGCAAGACAGGCGCTAAGAAACTGAAGAGTCCTTGGAAAAGTTTTGAACAATCATTACGCGCTCCTTTTTAGTATCCTGTGCTTTATTTTATTTTTGTTTTTGGAGTTATTTGGGTGGTTATATGAATAGCGTTCATTGGTTACCTACCATAATTAGGGGATAAGGATATAAATTAACACAAGGGGTTTTCAAAAAATTCAATTACGGTTTTTTTTGTTTTTTGGTTTCATGTAGGACTAAAAGATGAAAATATTCACAGTAAAGAAAATGCATTGTATATAGGTTGAATCATAGGTATAGTTGATTGGAAATTTGATCATTAATGAAGTATGCTTTGATCACCATTATTACTCTATGTGATCACTACACTGTGTACTGCTGATCACCCTGTTGGAAGGAACCCATCTCTGCAAAGTTGTACCCGTATCTGATGACTCCATGAATTAATCACTGACGTTATTGTATTTGATCGCCAAAGATACATGTAGTGATGACCGAGTGGACGTCTGAGAATGAGCAGTGAGTAATGTGTGTGTGGTCACTAATATTGTTCCTACTGATCACTTATCTTATTTGTTAATCACTAGATATTAGTATTAGTGATCACTAATTTGATGCTTTTTGATCACTAACAACATTCTTGTTGATCACCGAATTTACATGCATAGAATTATAAGCACTGGCTGAACCGTAAACAATATTATAAAATTTTATGACTAATTTTATGTGTCTAGATAACTAGTAATATGTTTTTTGCTAAAAAAATTTTAACTTTTTGAAGGAAAAAAGGAGAGAATAAGTTCCATACAAAAACTGAATTTTATGCTTGTAGATAAGTAATAATATGTCTGTTCCACACGAAAACTAAATTCTAATTGATGGAGGGAAAAAAGGAGAGATTGAGTTCAAGTGCATACTAATCTGAGTTGTACTAATCAGTAATTCCACAACTTTTGATCACTAATATTACTTGTAAAGATCACCAGAAAATACATCTATCAACAGGAATATTACTCATCATATAAGTACTGACCAGAAATAACATATCTACTTATCACCAACACTAGATATTCTGCACATTTTTAACTCATACATTGTCATAACTGTAACATGTTTATTGTTATTAATGACTATCACTTAGAATACATGCAGTGCAAAGCTCTGCAACAGCCTCCTTCATTGTAGCATTCTGGCGTTCACTTATCGTAGGCAGTCCGCCTGTACTGACCTCTTGTTGGGATTGTTCATGTGCAGCAGCAGCATCACCGAATGACATGAACATTGCCCTTGCTTCATGTCATATGTTGTCAAGCCCTTCACTGTGCCCGTACTTATTTGACATAGAATCCATGATGCTAATAAAATTTTTATAAGCAGAAGTCAACTCCTTGGTAGCAGAAACTGTCTTGCCTACATCCTTCTACATTTTTCAAAGAAAAATTAAAAAAACAGTAAAAAGAAAAATATATATACATATAGATATGTTAGTTGATCACTAATAACATGACTATTGATCATGTACTAAACAATTGTGAAATGAGAAACTGATGAAGAGAAAACTGATATAACTAATATTAGTGATCACTAAAATTGGTATTTACTTATTTGAGATTTTCATTTACATGAGTGTGAATCACCAAAAACATAATCCACACAAAGACATGAGTGCTCAACACTTTTTAGATAATCCACACAAAGACAGACATTAAAAGTTAAGTCAGGTGATCACTAACATGTATCTTTATTAATCACTCATCACATAATTAGTGATCAGAAAAAACATATCTACTGATCACCAACAGGATGTACTCTGCTCATAAAAACACATACACTTTGATCACTAAGAACATTACTATTGATCACTAATGCTATTTTTAACACATACACTTTGAAAAAATGGAGAGATCGACTTTAACTGTATACTAATCTGAAATTTGTATTGATCACTAACTTCACAACTTTTGATCACTAATATTACTTCTAAAGATCACTTGGCATACATCTATTGATCACCATGCATAGAAGGACCGTATTGGAAGTGTTCGGAGTAACATTGAAACAAGCAATGCAAAACATCACTAAATTAAATCAAAACATAACTAATTACACATGTAATGACCACCATAAAAAGACAAGAATGCTTTGTTTACTATCTCAATTTCACTCGGTCCATTGTCTTCAGGAGCTTGCTCCTCAGCCTCTATTCGCTGAGTAACATCCAGGGGAGGTTCAACCACACCCCTGCCAAAACCTTTGCTCCTATACTTAGCCTCTATCTTCTCTTAACGTCCTCGTTAGTCCAAGTGGACATCGTAGGGAATTATCTGTGCACTATTCTCTGAATGGAAACAACCCTGTCTAAGTACAACATCTGCAAATACAGAAAGATCAATATATATATATATATATATATATATATATATATATATATATATATATATATATATATATATATATACATATACATATACATATATACATATATATATATACACACACACACACGCATATATATATATATATATGTATATATATTATTAGTACATGCATTTTGGTAATCTACACACGTATGAACAGTTGATCACTAATCAACAAGTTATTGATCACGATTAGGTTAATTGTTGATTAGTAAAACATTCTAGCATTATTTTTTAAATGGTCACTATGTTTTGCCATATTGTTCACCAATTGTATGAAAGGGTTAGGTTGTTATGTAGTAGAACTCACCATCAAAAAAAAGAGCGGACCATTGAAATGCACCCCTTCCACAGACTTACTCTCCTTGTACTGCCTCATACTGATGATGAGCTTATGTAGTACAAACTTGCACCAGTCTAGGGATGTAATCTAATTCATATCCTTGACAAATTTGAGGATGGACTTGCGACAGTAGCGGTTCTTCGTTCCGCTGAAAAAGCAATTCACCAGATACATGATGAAGTTCCTTTTGAAGCTCTCGCCACCGTTTTTTTAGCCAGAGTGAACTCCAGCATGCGGGTCTATTCCGAGGCAGTGTGCTTAATTTTCCATTCCTTAACCCTGGCAGCATGCACCTCATCATATTCTTCATCCGTTGAAGACCTGGTGATCTACATGATTTCCCTTCCACCAACAGGCACACCCAGGGTCACATAAACATCAAATGTTGTGACCGTAAACCTTTGCTCATCCGGAAGCATAAAGGAGGCAGAGTAGGGATCAAAGCTCTATCAAAGCTCTCTACGAGCCATTTTGAAAACTTCCCTGGGATTTACTTCAGGTTAACCTTCAAGAAGGAAGCAAATCCCATTGATCTGAGTGCTTCGGTCTAGGCTTCATTCAGCTGTGCCACCATTGATGAGAATGAACGTATATTTATCCTCGTGATGAATGGCTTTTGGTACATTCTCTTTTCATTGTCACCCTTTTTATATTTTAAATGCTACTCTCGTGGGGCCATCTGAACGTCCTGCCCCAAGCTGCTTATTTTCGCCTTTGCTAAAGCAGCACCAGTACTCAATTGAGCACCCTTTTGCTCGATGAGTTGTCTGCCGTTAGATTTTAATACAGGCTTTTTCATCTTTAGAACAGCCATTGGAGCTTCTTGAATAGGCATCTCTTCTTACCCCTCTTTCTTATTCACATTATGATTGGTGTCTTCATGTTCATGGGTCAGCATGTTTTCTACCGCATCCGAACTCTCTGAATCTAGACGTCAGATACGTCGAATTATTGTACTATAGGCTTCGGTAAGCCTCACACCCTTTGCGATCGCCTCGCAACGACTGGTTTCTTCTTTAGCTCCTACTTCTTTGTTTCTTCTCCCTTTTCCTGTCTTTGTTTGTGCTGGAGTTTGGTGGGAGATTTACTAGAAGGTTCCTTTTCCTCCTATGACTTCTCAGGAGATCTATCAGAGCTTTCATCACTACTTTTAACCTCCCTGGCATTGCTTTCTTTATCATCTGAACTATCAAAAGAAATCTCTACCTCAAAAATGTGCCCTTGCTGTACCAGAGGCTTTGATAAGTTTTGCACCCTCTGTGATAGTCTCATAGGGAATGCCTTCTTCTTTGGCTTTTCCTTTTTTTTTTTTTTTCTATCGGCTTCTCCCCACTTTGCTTCTTCATGGAATTTGTTGGGGTTTTTTCTAAAGTTTTCTGTTCTTGTTGTGATTTGTTAGAAGATGTCTCAGTCTCTGGATGTATACTTGAAGCCCGACGAAGAATTACCCCCTCTTGTGGTCTGTTAGCAGCATTCTTCTTCCTGCCCTCGTTCTTCTCCTTCACCTTCCCCACTGAACTGTCTTGTTCCATCTCTTTCGCATCAGTCTTTTGTAGAGATTCACCACCCTTTGTTGCTTGCTGAGAAGAATTTCCCCTCTTTGCCTTCTTACTTACAGCCTCCTCATATTTCTCTTTCCCAGCCTTTGTCTTCTTGGAATGTTTCTCAGCGGGTTTCGTAGGGAGGGCATCTTTTTTCGTTGCTCTTTTAGCTGACTTATCAGTCTTTTCCTTGTTATCAACATTCTTTTCAAGGGAGACCTCTTCATTGCTTTTCTTCTGAGTTCCCCCTTCTTCTCATTCTTCTTCTTTGTCATCTTTTGAGTTGATTTATCAGTCTTCTTGGAACGTTTCTTAACGAGTTTCTTAGGGAGAGCTTGTTTTTCTATTGCACTTTAGGCTGGCTTATCGGTCTTTTTCTTATCATTAACATTCTCTTCAGGGGGGACCTCTTCACTGCTTTCCTTCTCAGTCTTTCCCTTCTTCCCAGTCTTCTTCTCTGTGGTCTTTTCAATTGTTTTGTTAGTCTTCCTATTCTTGTCCACTGGTACTTCGGCCAGGGATTTATCTTCAGTGGCCGTGTTCTTATGCGACTTGTCTTCGTTATCAGAATCATCCGTAGCATCATCATCATCGTGTGTCTTGCGGGCAAATACTTTGTATCGACGCTTCTTCCCTTGGCCAGAACTGCTGCTAGTCTTATTGATAGATCCTCTTCTTTCATCAGTGTCTTGTCTAATTTCATCCGGATTCAAAGCTACTTTAGCACTGTAGAATACAAAAGGGAAGTGAGAAAATAAAGTACATACTTGTATGAACTCATAAAATATAATGTATCACTAATCATAATTCAAATGATCACCAATTGAAACTGCACTACTCACAAATACTCAACATATGATACAAATTGGAACCGTAAAGGCATTTATTTATTATGTGAGTGTGTTTATATTTGCTGGTTGGGAAGGGCTAATATTGATGAGTTGAAAGCAAACATTTATGAAGACGATGATAGAATACGCAAGCACTTTATAAATTGAAAAAAGAAACGTGATCATTAATACAATATCTAACCTTCCCTAATTAGTTATCTAACAATCATAAATAGAGAACACACATATGCAAAACGATCGCTAATATTACACATAACGATCACTATTATGATAGCTAACGATCAGTAATCACCTTTCTAACAATCACTAAGCTAGATGTGCATTGTCATAAACTGTTGCTCCATAGTTTTCAAAATTTTTTTTACCCGCTTCAAAAACTGACATTTAAGATGTGCGAGAATTTGAATTTTTTTTCTAAAGAACCTACTGAAAGTAATCAAAGAGACAAACAGATATGCAAAACAATCACTGAAACTATACGTAATGATCACTAAATATATAACTAATGATCACCAAATTTATATTACATATGCAATATAAAAAATATTTACTTAAAAGGTTTTCAAGTGCAATTTTTTACCTAATGAAAGGTGATTCTTCTCCATTCCCCTTGGAGTTTCTTGAACTATGCATCGGGCCATGATTTCTCAGCAGTAAACCCTAGAGAAAAAGCAAATCCATGCGAAATTACAAGATTGGGGAAAATAAATCCTTCAAATAACAGTATATCATTCAACTTTACCAAATTGTACAATATTCACAGAAAAGTAAATTTTAAATCGAAAAAGGCGGTTCAAAAGTGAAAGATCAGAGCATGGTACATTTCCAAGAACCAAACGGCATGGTTTTTAGGACAAAAACAGACTTGAAGCTTTTAAAATTAGAATTCAAACTAGATTTCCAAGAAAATACTCGAACTTATGAAAGTTAAAAAAAATCGAAGAGAAATCGCGAAAAAAACAAAAAAAATCCAAAATAAGTGCACTAAAACAGAACAAGAAGAGCAATGCGATCACAAAAGTCAAGAATCTCACCTTCAAAGTGCAGAGGAACTCCAGAGAAGTTGCAGGGGTTGATGAATATTAACGAGATTACAGATTAGAACTACACGCGCGCGAGAGAGAGAGAGAGAGAGAGAGAGAGAGAGAGAGAGAGAGAGAGAGAGAGAGACTACTAGGGAGAATATGAGAGATTGAGAATACTAGAGCAAAATGCACGCGAGAAAATCAACAGATAGTAGAGTAATAGATACAGAATAAGAGAGAGACTGTGATTGAGAGAGAGAGTTGGTTGGCTATCATAACTGAGCATATATGCTAGCTTGGTATAAGAATATTAATTAATCAACATCTCTTTTCATAAAACTGAGTTGTTGTTTCTCTGTTTTTGTGTGTTTTTTTCCTTTTTCTTGGGTGCGAATTAAAAGATCAAATATTTAAAGATATAATGCATATTTCAATTTTGTAAAAGGCAATGAAGTTTGAAATTGCAGTCGGTGATTGATAAGTGTTGCTTTTGTAATAGCCCAACCGTAAAATTACTCAATTATGATTATTTATTTAATAACCTCATGTTCATAATTTTTTCTTCTCTATGATGAACTTCTATTTTGTCATATTTTTAGCCTCTATTTGACCCAGTTCCTCCCCCGTTTTCACGTTTAATTGCATTAAGGGAGAGTCAAATCGGCCTCCTTCTGCATACTTTTCACTTATACAACATCTTTCGGTATTTGCAGGAACTTTATCGAAGAAACAGAAAGATGAACAATATTCAGCAGAAAGGAGCGTCAAGGAGGCAACTTTGAGTCACGAAAAAGCGTTGCATAGAAGTCCCGGGAAATCGGACACACGCGGCAATCCCGAACGGCGAAAACGGACCAAGCCAACCGGCCGCCACATGGCACGGCCTGACCGTGCCACATGGCACTGTGTGGCCGTGCCACGTGGCAAGACCGTGCCACACGTCGCGGCCGGCTGTGCTTGGTTCGTCCTCCTTTCGTGGTACCGGCAGAATTTTGGCATGGGGTCCCTGTGCTTCCGAGCACGGCCGTGCCACTTTAGCGATTCGTGAATAAAGCCTCGGGCACGAACAGTTCGAGGGCATGCTTAGTTCATGCTTTAGTTTTTGTTCTAGTTTTCTCTCAAAGAGCTTTCCTCTAGGCGATTCTTAGGTTTATTCTAAATATTGAATATTTATACTTTCTATTGTACTTTTGGATTGAAGGCTTGGTTCTACCTTGAATTTATGTAGTTTATTTCAGCTTCTCTCTCAATTCTCTCTTCCTCTCGTTCTTTAATTGTTTTAGATTTGAGTATAATGTCGATTGATTTGGATTGTATGATTGTTGTTCCAAACATGGTTATAGGCTAAATCCGTCAACTTATGTTGGGATTAACACCAAATATGTATTGTTGATCTATGAGCTAGCCCAATCCATGCTTTCCCTTTGTTTGTAATTGCGAATTCTACTGTGCACGCCACCTGTTCGATGAAATGCTCGAAAGAACATTCATCCTTTTTATTGGGGTTTAGGGGAGCGTTGAGAGACGAAGCCTTTACCTAGTGCGACTTAGTACACGATTAGGGTTTTAACATGAGAATAGTTAAGCTTTAATTGGGATTTGAGATTGAAGATCTTGTAATCTTTCGACTTTTAGTCCCATGAAAATAGGCGACTATGGTTCTACGATTAGTCTTCGACCCTTGAGAGAGGGAGGAGATGGGCTTAATTGGCAATCTATCCATTCGTGATGCATGCTTAGGATTGTTTGATTGGGTTAGTATCTGATTCACCAGCATATTCGTGCCGTTAATTCTAACCTAGGTGCCTTCCATTCTGCTGTTTGATTCACTGTTTAATCGTCTAAATTCCTTCGTTTGATTCTCAAAAGCCCCTATTGTGATCACCTAGCTTGAGTTGTCTAATTAGTTTCGGTAATTGAAGCCAAGTTCCCTGTGGATTCGACTCATACTTATCGGTTGCTAGCTACGGCTACGCCGTACACTTGCGGTAATTAAAACTGCTAACAAGTTTTTGGCGCCGTTGCCGGGGAACTTGCGCCCTTCAATATTAGAATCGGTTAGCAGACTCTAGACTAGGCTTTTTCTTTTCCTGTTTCTCTCCTCTTCGTTTCCCCCTCCCTCATTTGTGCTTGAAACCGTTTACGCTCTGCTAGTGTTGGTTTTGTATGCGCAGGCGTAGCCAACGGGATCAACCACTTGCTCCTTTTGACCCAGAAATCGAAGCCACCGCCCGAAGGCAAAGCGGTGCAAGAAAGAGGCACCAAGCACAAGTCATAATGGCTGAGCAAGATCATCGAGTGTTGAGAGATTATGCCCTCCCTCAAACATCGGGCATAGCCTCCTCCATCGTTAGCCCCGCCATCGAGGCTAACAATTTCGAGCTCAGCCCCGCACTGATTACTTTTGTGGAGAGGGAGCAATTCAGCGGGCACCCCTCGGAAAACCCCAATGTACACCTTCGCAGATTCCTAGCGAAGTGTGATACCATCAAGCTGAATGAGGTGTCCACCGACGCAATCCGCCTACGGCTCTTTCCCTTCTCAGTGCGGGATAGAGCCAGCGACTGGCTACAGAACGAGGAGCCCAACTCATTCAACACTTGGGAAGTACTCTCAAAGGCATTCCTCAACAAGTACTTCCCACCTAGCAAGACTGCCAAGCTGAGGACAGACCTCACCTCCTTTGCCCAGCAGGACGGTGAGTCTCTTTATGAGGTATGGGAGAGATTCAAAGACCTCCAGCGCCAGTGCCCCCACCACGGAGTTCCTGACTGGCTCCTAATCCAAACTTTCTACAATGCATTGGAGCGGTCAGTGAAGATCTCAGTTGATGCCGCAGCAGGGGATGCTCTAATGGGCAAGTCTATTGAAGCGGCAAAGGCGTTGTTGGAAGAGATGGCTTCAAACAACTATCACTGGTCGAGTGAGAAGGCCACCCCCAAAAGGGGCAGTGGCAAGCACGAGGTTGACGCTGTGATACTCCTAGCGAGCAGGGTGGATGCCCTCACACAGCGCCTGGAAAAAGTGACTACCTCATCAACCACTTCTGCGGGGCCATCCATGGGGATCTATGCCGTTTGTGAGGCATGCGGTGTATAGGGGCATACTGCCGTTGAGTGCTACAATGCCCCTTCTAGCATTGAACACGTCAACGCCTACCAGACTTACACCTCACCTCCTCAAAATAACCCCCATCCCACCTCCTACAGCCAGGGTTGGAAGAGTCACCCGAACCCCCTCTACAAAAATCCCAACCCCCATCCCCAGCATTCCATCCAACTACCCGGTTTTCACAACCGACCTCCCTACACTCCACAACCTCCACCTCCCGAACCTACATCTCACCTGGAGAGTCTTATGGAGCACTTCATAGCGACTCAAACCACGACCAATGAGACTCTTAAGGAGTCTATCAATCTACTGACCTCCAGAGTAGATGCCATGGCCGCCCATCAGAAAATGATGGATACGCAGATTGCTCAGATTGCCCAACAGGTGAGCCTCCTGTCCCGACCTCAAGGGTAACTTCTAGGCCAGCCAGAGGTTAATCCCCGTCGCCACGTCAATGCCATTTCCACGATGGAAGAGGGGTTAGAGGAGAGCCCAGTGATGGTTCTTCAGGAGGTAATTCCTGTTCCTGACTCTACAGGAACCGAGGGGCAAAAGAAGAAGGAAGAGAGTATGAGTTCTACTGAGGAGGCCACCCCTATACCTCCCATTCGGCCCTATCTGCCGCCGGTGCCTTACCCTCAACGACTGGCATGGTCTGAGCTACGTCAGCTTGAACCTAGATTCGCGCGATTTTTGGAAATCTTACGCTGAATCTATGCCAGTAGCCCCTTCCTGGAAGCTCTCAAGAGTATCCCTGCGCAATTTAAATTTTTACGAGAGCTCCTGTCCAAGAAGGGAGAATCTAGGGACGCTTCTGTAGTTTCCATTGGCGGATCCTACAGCGCGCTCTTACAGAGGTGGTCGCCACCCAAGCTGCAGGACCCCCGCAGTTTCTCCATCCCATGCTGCATAGGGGAGGTGCAGATTGAGAGAGCCCTTTGCGATCTGAGCGCCAGTATGAGTATCATGTCGCTCTCTCTCTGTAAGAAGCTGCAATTATGGGACCCCACACCCACCAGCATTACTATTCAGCTCGCAGACTGCTCCATCAGGCGGCCTGTGGGCATTCTAGAGGACATCCCAGTCCAGGTGGGGAAATTTCTGGTCCCCTGTGACTTTATCGTCCTTGACATGGACGATGCCCTCCCACCCCCCTTCATCTTAGGTCGCCCATTTCTTGCGACCGCAGGGGCGGTGATTGATGTGCAGATGGGCACCCTGTCCTTCACTGTTTGTGGCGAGCGAGTGGATTTCTACATTCCACCACCCGCACCACCTACTGCACCTGATGTCCACTCCACACCGGCAGCCCCTACTCCTTCCACTCCTTCATCCATCCCGAGAGTGGAACTTCCTGATTGGGGTGGTGGATCCCATCTGCGGCCGCCTGTTCTGCTTCCCCTACCTCCACCGCTTACTGCTACTACCGGCGGGCCTCCTTGGGTGACACTGATGCCTGATTTCACCCCTGGGGAGGTGCTGGCTACCTCACCATCCACTTCTTCCATTCCCACACCTCCCTCCAACATGGGACCCTCGTCCTCCTGAGGTAAGGGTCAAGCTTGAGACCTAAAACAAGCGCTTCTTGGGAGGCAACCCAAGGCCCTTTTTGTTTTTCCCCAAAAAAAACAAAAAAACAAAAAAAAACAAAAAAAAAAGTGTGTTTCTCCCCTCTTTCCTCCGCCCCCTTCCCTTCTCCTTTTTCTGCGTCCTTTTCATTGCGGACAATGACAATATCAAGCATGGGGGGTGAGCTTGTCGCTCTTTGGGTAACATTGCGGGATAGGGCGATTGGCATCGTTCGTATTTGCATCATTTAGATAGGACTTCATATAGTTGCACTAGGTTGTTTTTACCCTTTTATTATCAGAGCATGTAGTTTAGAGCATATAGGATTAGCTTTTGCATTCAAAAGGAGAAATGATCGAGTCGGGCGTTCGTAAGCTTCCCCGGTACCATCTCTTACCCTTCTCTTCATTATCCTTTATAACTTTATTGCTTTAGTAGCTAGTTTTATTGCTTTGAGAAAAAAAAGCAAAAATACGGTTTAGGAAAACCCTCTTGTGATGAGATTGAAAGGGGTGATGATTGATTGATCATGTTGGGCTGTGTGTTGAGGCGTGACTTGTTTTGGTGTGAGTCTTTGTGCAAATTGTGCTTGTTTTGTCATCTGTAGTTTCTTTGCCCTGTGTTGCATGCTAACTATCCCTGAGATTCATGTAGTTTGACTTGATTGACCTTGATGAATGGGATATACCTTGGAGTAAGTCACTTGACTGTAGTAGGTTTACCTATGAGATTCTTGAGCCTAATGACTATTCATTACATATAGTCTCTACTTCCTTTCATGTGTGACTCCTCCATGATGCACCTCTAGAACTTGGTCTTGTTCTCCTTGAAACTGCACTTAGCAATTGCATGTGTTCACATGATTGAGGCAATTTTCGTTCACGTAGCCACATTAGCCAGAAAGCCACCCGTTGTTGCATGTTACCCCCTTGGCAGCCCTTTGTGCCTTTCCCCCTGTTGTTGTTGTTGCACCATATCAACTACACACTTGACCTGTGCATATTTCCTTCACCCTTGTCAAGGTCTAGTGGGGCGGCACTTCCACAATGTAGTTGGGCCATTTGGGGCATTTGATTATTCACTGCGGGCATAATACTAGTGGCTCGTTTTGGGGAAAAATTGCGAATTAATTTTTGTGCTTCCAATGCTATCCAATGTGCATCCTTTTTGCTTCTCAAAAAAAAAAAAAACAAACAAACAAACAAACAAAAAGAAAAAAAAATGAAAGAAAATGAAATGAGAAGTTGCAAATAAAATGGGTAGCATGGAAGCTTTTTGCAATAAGCTTGTTGGTTTCTCCTTAGAGGTTTTTGCGAGCTTTGCCACTCAATTCGCAAGTTGGTGTGAAGTTGTATCTATAATGCTGAATTGTGGAAGTGTTCTTGCTCCCTAGTCTTCGACTAATAGCTCCACTTTCCCAAATTATTCCACTTCTCACCTTTGACCTTAGCCCCATTACATCCCTATTGCAAGCCCTCATGATTGACACATTGCATATTGCATTCTCGCGGTGGAGAGTAGAGAACTTTACCAAGCGTATGGTAGTTGCCTGATTGGTTGGAGTATTGAGCATACCCTTGTTACATATTTCAAACACATTGAGAGGAGTGTTCCACTTTACTCATAAGTGAGGTCCTACTAGTCTTACTTGCTCACCATTTGTTGAGGAAAGTTATGTCCTACTATACAATTCAATATTGGGGTGTGTGGTGTGTTTCATTTGGGTAAGGTGATTCATGGATGCCATTGCATACGTTTTTATTAAGATTATCTTGCACACCTTGACTTGACCACCTTCAATGCATTATCAGCGTGATTTGTCGATCCTCCATCCTTTCCTTGAAGAGGGTGTGTTTAGAGGTTTACCATCCTCCCTGATCTTCTACAGCGTAGTCTTGCTTGGGGACAAGTAAGAGATAAACATGAGGGCGTGATGAACTTCTATTTTGTCATATTTTTAGCCTCTATTTGACCTAATTCCTCCCCCGTTTTCACGTTTAATTGCATTAGGGGAGAGTCAAATCGGCCTCCTTCTGCATACTTTTCACTTATACAGCATCTTTCGGTATTTTCAGGAACTTTATCGAAGAAACAGAAAGATGAACAATATTCAGCAGAAAGGAGCGCCAAGGAGGCAACTTTGAGTCACGAAAAAGCGTTGCATAGAAGTCTCGGGAAATCGGACACACGCGGCATAGCCGAACGGCGAAAAACGGACCAAGCCAACCGGCCGCCACATGGCACGGCCTGACCGTGCCACATGGCACGGTGTGGCCGTGCCATGTGGCATGACCGTGCCACGCGTCGCGACCGGCTGTGCTTGGTTCATCCTCCTTTCGTGGTACCGGCAGAATTTTGGCACGGGGTCCCTGTGCCTTCAAGCACGACCGTGCCACTTTAGCGATTCGCGAATAAAGCCTCGGGCACGAGCAGTTCGAGGGCATGCTTAGTTCATGCTTTAGTTTTTGTTCTAGTTTTCTCTCAAAGAGCTTTCCTCTAGGCGATTCTTAGGTTTATTCTAAATATTGAATATTTATACTTTCGATTGTACTTTTGGATTGAAGGCTTGGTTCTACCTTGAATTTATGCAGTTTATTTCAAGTTCTCTCTCAATTCTCTCTTCCTCTCGTTCTTTAATTGTTTTAGGTTTGAGTATAATGTCGATTGATTTGGATTGTATGATTGTTGTTCCAAATATGGTTATAGGCTAAATCCTTCAACTTAGGTTGGGATTAACACCGAATATGCATTGCTGATCTATGAACTAGCCCAATCCATGCTTTTCCTTTGTTTGTAATTGCGAATTCTACTATGCACGCCACCTGTTCGATGCAATGCTCGAAAGAACATTCATCATTTTTATTGGGGTTTAGGGGAGCGTTGAGAGACGGAGCCTTTACCTAGTGCGACTTAGTACATGATTAGGGTTTTAACATGAGAAAAGTTAAGCTTTAATTGGGATTTGAGATTGTAGATCTTGTAATCCTTCGACTTTTAGTCCCATGAAAATAGGCGACTATGGCTCTATGATTAGTCTTCGACCCTTGAGAGAGGGAGGAGATGGGCTTAATTGGCAATCTATCCATTCGTGATGCATGCTTAGGATTGTTTGATTGGGTTAGTATCTGATTTACCAGCATATTCGTGCTGTTAATTCCAACCTAGGTGCCTTCCATTCTACTGTTTGATTCACTGTTTAATCGTCTAAATTCTTTAGTTTAATTCTCAAAAATCCCTATTGTGATCACCTAGCTTGAGTTGTCTAATTAGTTCTGGTAATTGAAGCCAAGTTCCCTGTGGATTCGACCCGTACTTGCCGGTTACTAGCTACGGCTACGCCGTGCACTTGCGGTAATTAAAACTACTAACACTCTCACATTTATATATCGCATTTATCCACCCCGATGAAAAAAATTTTATTTGGGCCCTTACTTGGTAATTCAGATTTTATTTGTTTATTTAATTGATTAACGAAAACTTTGAAAGAATTGATAGTAGGCCCTACAAGTTTAATCTAAGTAATTTATTTTGTTTTCCATAACATTAGAAAAATTTAATTTTGAGTTTCGTAAAAACGTTATCGTTACGAAGCGTTTTATTCTCGAACCCAACTTATTTCAGCCGTTTTGAAGCCCAACGAATTTGCTTATTAATGTAACTAATTATTATGGTTAAACTTAACCATGGTTAGCTTAAAAGGTTACTTTATTAGTTAAAACTCGGCCAAAGAGTTAGATTAGTCAACAAAATACAGTTCAATCCAAACTTCATTTTCTCTGTCCTCTTTCTCTTGCTTCCCCACAGCTGCATCAGGCCAGCCTATTCTGGCTTATTTTTGGCCAATTTTTTGACCAGCTCCGATGATCTCCGATCCCCCCCCCCAAACATCCTAATACCTCAAGCTACCATCCACCATCATCAAAACCACTAAACCTCATCTCCACCTCTACTTATTTTCAATCAAAGTGAGTAGCCTTGAAACTTGATTTTGTTGGTTTTGCTTTTTATTTTAGTTTTGATTCTTGTTTTGATGTTTGTGATCTTTGATCATGTTGTTTTGATAAGAAATAAGAGTTATTTTGGTGTTGATCATGATGAAGTTGAGGTTGGATCATACTAGGGTTAGGGTTATTTCTTAATCATGCAAGCTTAATGTTAAAGTATTGGATTTTGATTGTTTTATCTTTGATTTGGTCATCTTCTAACTTATTGGTGCTTTTGATCATGTTTTTGGTGATTTCAAATGAGTTGGAGTGAGTCTAACTTGGCCATGAACTAGGGTTTTGGCAAGTAATGCATGGTTTGGATTAAACTAGCATTAGGCTTGGGTTATGTGTATTAGATTGAAAAATGATATTTATTGGATATGATTATGAAGTAAATTTGAGTGTGGTGATTTTGTATGATGTTGGAATGGACCAAAGCTTGTTTACATGCTTTTGAGGAATGGTTTAAATTGAGAATTTGTGTAACAAAAAGAGGGAAAGGCCAAAACAATGAGGGCTGGAAATTTCAAAAAAACAGGATAGAGTTCATGATTAAACTGGTAATGATCGGCCCATTAGAAAATTATGATTTTTGGTGGGTAGATAGTTTATTGTGTTATCTTTCAAATGCCTTTTGAATTGCCTTAATCCGAGGTCTGTGGAAAAAGCTATGGTCATTTTACCAAAACTACGCAGAATGGACCAAAACTAACATGCTTATGTTCTAGCCTCATTTTGGGAATTCTATTGCGGGAATCAAGCTTGGTGTTCTTAATAAAAGATTTTTGGGACTTCCTAAGCTTTCTATATTGGGGTTTAAGTCTCAATCAAAGGTCAGATGATTAAGTTATGAGTCATTCTTTCTAAGCCTCTATTATGCTTTTACTTCTCTTCTACTAAATTTGAAATAAATATTTTTGCTAACCGTATGTTCTTACAATAATAATTTTGCATAGAATCAGGGTATAATCTATCATTCCTTCCACTTTTGTGCATAATATTATTTAGTGGGCTTACATTTAAAAATTTCAGGTACATTCATTGCCTGTATCTTTAGAAATCAGCACGTATTTATCAAAATTATAGTGTTTTAGCAAGTACATCAATGAATCAGTTTAATCAGTGATTTATCACATAACTAGTGACCCCATTAGTTATCATTTATAGGGCATAGCCCTTTAGTTCACCACACGGCTTTAAGCCAGGTCCCGATCAGCTTGGCAGGTGTATACCTATCTTTAGATCGTAACAGTGACCAGGGGTTCACTATCAGATAATAATTGATACGCAGTTTCATATTTATCTCATTCCCTGTATTTAATTATTGCATTACAGGCCCAACTAGTTTTTTTTCAATGAATGTTTAATAATACAGGAATGCATATATTGAGCTTTGACTCACAATTCAAAATGTTTTCATGTTTTGTTTAAGGAAAGTGTTCAGTGAATCGCCCTCAAGCGGGCAGGACGGGTGAAGATGATAAGTGAGCCGGGGAGTCTATATGAAATGGTGGTGTATTATCGTTAAGATGTTATAGCACCATATTATGATGTATTTTGGTGTTGGGATTGTATATTTTATCAGAATTCTATATTTTAGTATAATCCTTGAAATGTTTGAATGGTTTTGATATTAGCATAATTTCTATATTTATCTAAATGATCTGATGGGTTGCGATGGTGTGAATGCCTTTGATCGTAAACATTGATTATTATGGATAAGTTCATCTCATACAAGCAAAGCCTTGTCCTTGTTGGACGGCGGTAATGCCTAATTATTTGGGTTACCATTTCTAATTGAGGAAATTAATGAAAGAAATGCAAACAATGATTTATGTACATTTGGGGCGTTAGAGATTTGGTATCAGAGGCAGGTTGAGATTTTCTTTGTGTAATGTGGAGTTAGAAACAAGAGGGTGAGAATGATAGGTAATGAGGGTCATTGTATACTGTTAGAGTGACATTAGAAGTGTAGTAATGATATTAGAAATGCAGGTTGCTTACATTTGCATGTTCCTTAATTATGGTTATGTATGCCTCTCATTTATGTCTTTTCTTCGTTAGATGGACCCTTCTACTATTAACTTGATGCCGGGTGCATCTGTGACTGCTCACATCATGCTGCTGCATGCTAGTATAGAGGCTCACGCACAGGACCCTTTTTTTAAGTTTCATAGTATTACGGTCCGTGCACATAGACTGCTCTGGTTCTTACCCGCAGTTCATCCATGGATGGAGTTTAGATTCCGTTATCATCACTATATGGCAACAGGGAACTCAGGTTGGGACGGGCTTAGGTTTCAGGCTTAGGGGACTTAGACTACTATCGCTACAGAATTGTTATTGAGGGAGGAGTTTGAGCAGAGGGGTATTACCATGGAGACTCTATAGCATGTCTTCCCGTTACATCAGGCACATCCCTCGCCTGCAGCCCCAGAACCAACACAGGGACCACCCTCCCCGCCCGTATCAGGTACCCCATTGATGCCTGACAGTTTGAGGGAGGTTCATGTGGTGATAGACCTCCCTGATACACCAGAGATAGTGGTGGTTAGTTCTAAGGATGACGGCCATCAGGAGGAGGAGGATGATCCCGAGGAGGATCAGGACATTGATGAGGTAGGGGTAGAGCAGCAGTGGGATCAGAAGATTGATGAGATGATAGTGGAGCAATAGGTTGAGCAGGAGGTTGGTGATGCCGAGTCAGAGGCATCGACTAGTAGCTTCGATTCAGATGAAGAGCCTGATGATGAGTTCGACCCGGATTACGATCCATCTAGGGATCGTTAGGTGGTTCCAGGGGTTGGTGTTATTAGCTTTCTTTTGAGCCCTTTTTGTCTATAGCATGGTCAGTTTGGATGAACGTATTTTGTGTAGGATATGACATTGTATATAGTTAGTCTAATCCTCAATGACCGTGATGACATGGTTCGTATCTCTTTTTGGTTATGTGGCAGACATAGTGTCTAGGGGATAGTTAGTGTTAGGGTTAAGTTAGAAGTCAAAACTGACTTTGCCTAGTCAGTTAGATGTAATATGTTTTGCTGATCATGTGTATAAACAGGCAGTTATATATGTAAATAAGCAAGTTATGAAATGATATAATGAAACTTTGGGTTTGTTTTCAATAATCTTTGAGTTATATTAAATGTGTTTGTTGGGCATGCTTATCTTATATGTTTGAGTATTTTAGTGATTGAATTGTTTCGTTTAATGTATAATCAGAATGTCCGAATCAGTGCATAACAATGCAGAGATTCATATCAAGGAAATCTTGGATCATGGCCACGGATCGGGTGATCAAGCCTCCCATCATGTGCCACTAAATTTTAGCTAAATGCCACCAATTCCTTCTGAGTTAGCTAACAACATTGGGGACCCGAATTATTAGCCGGTTTTAGTAGCTGAATTGATGAAGCAGATTCCCCAAGTACTTACTAAAATCCCTCCTAAAGAGGATAAGTTAGCGGATAGGGTAGCACAACATAACCCTAAAGTTTGTGATGGATCTTATGATCCAGTAGTATTTGAGGAATGGATAAGGGGAATGGAGAAAATTTTTACGGTGGTTGAAGTTCCAGAAGAAAAGAAAGTAAACATTAGGACGTATTATTTGACCGGTGAGGCTGACATTTGGTGGAATACTATTAAGGTAAGCTCGTAGGGCCTAAATTCACTTGGAATAAATTCTTGAGCGAGTTGAGGGCAAAATTCTACCCAATTGTGGTCCAAAGGCAAAAAGAGAAAGAGTTTATGGAGCTGAAGATGAGTGGCACCATGACTGTGATGTAGTACGCCAGTAAGTTCATATAATTATCTAAGTTTATTCTTGAGTTTATATCATCTGAAAGGTTGAAAATGAGAAGGTTTGAAGAGGGTTTGGCCTTTTATATTCGGAATTAATTAGCTGGATAACCAATTTTGACTAACCAAGAACTATATGAGCGAGCGGCTAAAGTGGAACGAGTGAAGACAGAGTTGAGAGCACTGAATCCAATCAACCAAAAGAGAAAGGGGTTTGAGCAAGGAACTCCAAGTGAGAGTGTGAACCAAAACCAGAAGAAACCTACTCCTGCTCCCTCTAAGAGCCATCCTATAGGCTCGACAATGCCCTGTGCGAAATGCAGCAGAATAAATCACACCACCCCTGAATGTCGAGTAAGAACTAATAAGTGCTTGTAGTGTGGAAGCCCTGAACACCTGATTGCTACATGTCCCCAAAGGATGAAGGCTATAGACAAAGGTGCAGCAAAACCCTTGGCCCCACCTCGCCAAGGGGCCCCACCACCAAGGCCTGTAGCAGTAGGATTCGCGTATGTAATGAGCAAGAAGGAAGCTGCCACCTCTGGTTCGGTAGTCACTGGAACACTCTTTTTAAATTCAAAGCCATTTCGTGTATTATTTGACTCGGGTGCTACTCATTTATTTATATCCACCTGGTCTGCCATGTAGTTGAACCTGGAAGATAGGATGATGGAAATGAAATATAAGATCAAGCTACCTAATGAGTGTATGATTGAATGCCCTATCTCCTATAAACTTGTTCCCATTACCATTGGTGGAACCACCTTCCCTGTGGACTTAATTCAATTTGATTTGTCTGATTTTGACATCATTTTGGGAATGAATTAGTTGCACACCTATGGAGCTAAGATTGATTGTAAGGATCTTAAGGTTATTTTGAAAGATTGAAGGTTCGTCAAGGACTTTTCAAAAATAGCTTCACCTATGACCAATCTGCTAAAGAAAGCAAACAAGTTTGAGTGGACCAAAAAATATAATAAAGCTTTTCAAGCGCTAAGGTAACAACTAACTACCGCTCCAATCCTAACACTACCAATTGAAGGTAAGAAGTATACCATTTATAGTGATGCTTCAAAGAATGGATTGGGGTGTGTTCTGATGCAGGAAGATAAGGTAGTAGCTTATGCCTCTCGACAGCTTAAGCCCTATGAGAAAAACTATCCTACCCATGACTTGGAGTTAGCAGCCATAGTCTTTGCGCTGAAAATTTGGAGACATTACTTATATGGAGTACCATGCAAGATTTATAGTAACCATCAAAGTTTAAAGTATATCTTTACCCAGAAGGAGCTCAACTTGAGGCAATGGCGTTGGCTTGAGCTGCTTAAGATTGTGATTTGGAAATTTAATATCATCCAGGAAAAGCAAATGTTGTAGCTGATGCCTGAGTAGGAAAGCACAACATAGCTCAAATACTGTGGTGATTACTCAGTTGAATCTCTTGAAAGAACTTGAGGACTTGAGAATTCAACTAGTGCCCCGTGGGCAAGCACATGTTCAATTATCAGCACTTACTTTACAGGCTTCCAGAGTGGAGGAGATTCGAGTGAACCAAGAAAGTGATCCTGAACTCCAAACAATAAAGCAAAATTTAGAGAAGGAAAGTCTCCCGGATTTGTAGTACATGAGGATGGGACTCTGCGATTCCAGAATCGCCTATATGTGCCCCGAAATAAGGAATTAAGGAAACATATCCTAGAAAAGGCTCACAATACTCGTTACTCGGTGCATCCAGGAGGCACCAAGATGTACAAAGATTTAAGGCAGTAATTCTGCTAGAATATTATGAAAAAAGAGGTTGCAAAATATGTAGACAAGTGTCTGACCTCCTAGAAAGTTAAAGCAGAGCATAAGCGTCACGTGAGTGAATTGCGACCCCTAGAAATTCCCACCTGGAAGTGGGATTCGATCTCAACGGACTTTGTTATGGGTTTACCCCTTTCTGCTTCGAAGAAGAATGCCATCTGGGTTACAGTCGAATGGTTTACCAAGTCAACCCATTTTCTACCAATCAAAGACATCTGGGGAGTTGAAAGGCTAGCCCAGTTGCATGTTAAAGAGATAATCCGACTACACAGAATTCCCTTAGATATAGTATTAGATAGGGATCAAAGATTCCAAGACCGCTTTTGGCAAGCACTTCAAAAGGCCTTTAGGACCAAATTGAACTTTAGCAGCTCTAATCACCCTGAGACAGATGGGCAAACTAAAAGAGTGAATCAAATTCTAGAGGACATGTTAAGAGCTTGTGTATTAGAGTTCCAAGGGAAATGGGAAGATCATTTACCTTTGGTGGAGTTTTTATATAACAATAGCTATCAGTCCACCATCAGAATGGCGCCGTTTGAGGCTCTATATGGGAGAAAATGTAGAACCCCACTGTGCTGGAGTGATTTGAATGAGGCATTGACTTTAGGCCCTAAAATGATCCAGGAAACTGTGAAAACAATAAGAAGGATTCGAGAGCATATTAAGCTTACCCAGAGTCGACAAAAGAGTTATGCAGACAAGAGAAGGAGGCCTTTGGAGTTTCAAGTAGGCGATAAAGTTTTTCTAAAGGTATCGCCAACTAAGGGTATCAAAAAGTTCAAGGTATGAGGCAAATTGAGTCCAAGATATATTGGACCATATGAAATTATTGAAAAGTTGAATCCTGTAACTTATCATCTGGATTTGCCAGTAGAACTAAAACACATGCATAACGTGTTTCACATCTCTCAGCTTAGAAAGTATACCCCAGATCCAAACCATGCCATTGTATCTGTACCTATTGAAATCACTGCAGATTTACTATATTAAGAGCAACCAATCCAAATACTAGATCGTAGGATTAAGCAGTTGTGCAACAAGCAGATACCTCTAGTTAAAGTGCTCTGGTCAAATCATACCTCCCAAGAAGCTACTTGGGAGACTGAAGAGGAAATGAAAGCCAAATATCCACAAGTATTTGAGGTAATCTCACATTACATGGAAAAGTCATAAGTTTCGAGGGCGAAACTCATTAAGGGCGGAAGGTTGTAATAGCCCAACCCTAAAATTATTTAATTATGATTATTTATTTAATGACCTCATGTTCATAATTTTTTCTTCTCTCATATTTATTTATCGCATTTATTCACCCCAGTGAAAAAAAATTTATTTGGGCTCTCATTTGGCAGTTTGGATTTTATTTGTTTATTTAATTGATTAACTAAAACTTTGGAAGAATTGATAGTAGCCCCTAACAAGTTTAATCTAAGTAATTTGTTTTGTTTTCTGTAACATTATAAAAATTTAATTTTGAGCTTCGTAAAAACGTTATCCTTACAAAGCGTTTTATTTCCCAACCCAACTTATTTTGGTTGTTTTGAAGTCCAACAGGTTTGCTTATTAGTCTAACTAATTACGATGGTTAAACTTAACCATGGTTAGCTCAAAGTTACTTTATTAGTTAAAATTCAGCCAAAGAGTTAGATTAGTCAGCAAAACACAATTCAATCCAAACTTCATTTTCTCTCTCCTCTTTCTCTTCCCTCCCCACGGCAGCATCAGGCCAGCCTATTCTAGCTGATTTCCGGCCATTTTTTTGGCTAGCACCGATGATCTCCAACCCCACCGACATCCTAATACCTCAAGTTACCATCCTCCATCATCAAAACCACTAAACCTCATCTCCATCTCTACTTATTTTCAATCAAAGTGAGTAATCTTGAAACTTGATTTTGTTGGTTTTTCTTTTTATTGTAGTTTTGATTCTTGTTTTGATATTTGTGATCTTTGATCATGTTTTTCTTTTAATAAGAAATAAGAGTTATTTTGGTATTAATCCTGGTAGAGTTGAGGTTGGTTCATGCTAGGGTTAGGGTTATTTCTTAATCATGTAAGCTTGATGTTAAAGTGTTGGATTTTGATTGTTTTATCTTTGATTTCATCATCTTCTAACTTATTACTGTTTTTGATCATGTTTTGGTGATTTCAAATGAGTTGGAGTGAGTCTAACTCAACCACAAACTAGGGTTTTGGCAAGTAATGCATGGTTTGAATTAAACTAGCATTAGGCTTGGGTTATGTGTGCATTAGATTGAAAAATGATCTTTATTAGATATGATTATGAAATGAATTTGAGTGTGGTGATTTTGTATGATGTTGGGATGGACTAAAGCCTATTTACATACTTTTGAGGAATGGTTTAAATTGAGAATTTGTGTAAAAAAGGGAGGGAAAAGCCGAAATAGTGAGGGCTTGAAATTTCAAGAAAACATGACAGAGTTCACGATTAACCTGGTAATGATCAGCCTATTAGAAAATTATGATTTTTGGTGGGTGGATAGTTTAGTGTGTTATCTTTCAAATTCCATTTGAATCGCCTTGATCCGAGGTCTGTGGAAAGCAGTATGGTCATTTTGCCAAAACTGCGCAGAATGGACTAAAACTGACATGCTTGTGTTCTAGCCTCATTTTGGGAATTTTATTGTGGGAATCAAGCTTGGTGTTCTAAATAAAAGATTTTTGGGACTTCCTAAGCTTTCTATATTGGGGTTTGAGTCTCAATTAAAGTCAGATAATTAAGTTATGAGTCATTCTTTCTAAGCCTCTGTTATGCTTTTACTTTTCTTCTACTAAATTATTAGCTATGAAATAAATATTTTTGCTAACCGTATGTTCCTGCAATGATAATTTTGTATAGAATCAGGGCCTAATCTATCATTCCTTCCATTTTTGTGCATAATATTATTCAGTGAGCTTACATTTAAAAACTTCAGGTACGTTCATTGCCTTTATTTTTAGAAATCAACATGTATTTATCAAAATTATAATGTTTTGGTAAGTACATTAATGAATCAGTTTAATCAGTGATTTATCACATAATTAGTGACCCCAGCAGTTATTAGTTACAAGGCATAGTCCTTTAGTTACCCACGCAGCATCGACTTGGAAGGTGTACACCTATCTTCAGATCGTAACAGTTACCAGAGGTTCACTATCAGATAATAATTGACAGCGTAATTTCATATTTATCTCATTCCCTGTATTTAATTAAAAATGAATTGCAATACGAGCCCAACTAGTTTTTTTTTCCATGAATGTTTAACAATACAGGGATGCATGTACTGAGCTTCAGCTCATAATTCGAAATGTTTTCATATTTTGTTTTAGGAAGGTGTTCAGTAAATCGCCCTCAGGCAGGTAGGACCGCTGAAGATGAGAAGTGAGCCAGGAAGTCTATATCAAATGGTGGTGTATTATCGTTGAGATGTTATAACACTGTATTGTGATATATTTTGGTGTTGAGGCTGTATATTTTGTCAGAATTCTATATTTTGGTGTAATCCTTCAGATGTTTGAATAGTTTTGATATTAGCACAATTTCTATATTTATCTAAATGATCTGATGGGTTGTGATTGTGTAAATGCCTTTGATGGTAAACATTGATTATTATGGATAAGTTCATCATGTACAAGTAAAGCCTTGTCCTTGTTGGATGGCGGTAATGCCTAATCATTTGGGTTATCATTTCTAATTAGGAAAATTAATGAAAGAAATGCAAACAGTGATTTAGGTACATTTGGGGCGTCATAGCTTTGGCGATTAATAGGTTGCTTTGGCGATCATAAGAACTATGTTTAGTGATCATTAGGTGTATTCATTATGACCAATACATCCTCAATTGTAGCTGGTGATCAACAGTTGTAGTTTTGGTGTTCATTACAAGTATGTCTCCTTATCGCTGGTTCTATTTATAGTTATCAACATATTATCAATTACAAGTATTAATATCAGCCTATTAGGCAGTGATCAATAGGTGCTCATTCAGTGATCATTAGCATTACTTTTGGTGATGAATGGATTTCTTTATGTTCTCCTAGGCAATGTCTATAAGATCACAATACATGTGTAGTTATAAACTTAGTGATCAATGCAAGGAGTTTTGGTCATCATTATAGCTATGCTTCATATTCAAGAGATGAATTATATATGATGACTGATCACCAATTATGTATATAATGATCATCAAAACTGAAATCCACTACTTTCTTGACTATAAACATCTCGTTTGGCTGAGCTGGCCACTACTTTCTTGACTTTTTCAGCCTTGTGGCTTCATAAACATTCACCATTCTCTTCACATGTGCCGAAATTGCATTGGTAGGTGAAGTGACGAACTTGTGGTAGCACTCCACCCTAAACTTATAGACTGTAGCAACCTAAGATACAAATCAAATAAAGGGCGCGTACAATAATTGGCACGATATCTCAAGCTTAAGTGTCTTGGTTGAGAAAAAAAGTTTGCATTAGGAAATTTTCTTCTCGAAAGAGGATTGAGTCGCATGTTCACCTGATCATTTACGAATCCTACTTCCCAAGGGCAAGGCAGTCCTTTGTATTCCTGCATGTGCCTTATAACATAAATGGTTTCATTATTATCTGTCTTTGAAGCCTCTTGCTTCCAAAGCAGAGTTATGTATCTTAGTTCAAATTCTTCAATGGAGTTTGCTCTTTTCTTATCACTCTATTCCTTTGTGAGATACTTCTGAAAGAGCGTGCTCTCCAATGCTTATATAAAACTAAAAAACATAAAATTAGCAAAAAGTATCAGCTTTGGTTTTTTTTTAAAAAAAAGCAAACTAGAATTGTATGAAGCTTTACCAAGATATCTGAAAAGTATTGATATACGTAATGTTCTCTACACTCTCTCTTGATATGGTCAACTATGTCCATACTTTTTTGCTTGAAATTGAAACAAATGAGAAATTATTTTCCATCATCATAATAATGGAAGAACACCCGAAAACACCAAATTTATCATGCACTAGTGCCTGAATAATAGGCAATGAAAATTTTTTTGGTTTAAAAAAAGTGTATCTATATGGCTTAATTCTCACCACGTCAATTTGCTTGAAGTTGATATGTGGACTTAAGGGCAGCTCCTCGTTCAGCTGGCGGAAGAACATAGCTTCAGCTTGCTTTTTGCCTTTTGTCTTCATGTACAAATGCTTAAAAAAAAAACAGACTTTTTGCGGTGACAATCAATGTATTTTATAAAAACAAGTATACATGTATGTGTAAAATATCATTGAAAATTTTTTTTTTTTCCAATTAGCTTACAAATGCTTCGTTTGTGAAGAAAAGCCTTTGAGTATAGGAACGATTTGTGTTCAGTTCACTAGCATTCAATATACACCCAAATGTCAACTACGATTTTGTCAACAAGGCCATCACCAACAATAGTTGAGAGCATGTCTCGGTTGGTCACGTAGTATAAGTCATCGTAGAGCACTTGGCTAGCAAATAAATAAACAAATCTATGACTGAAATACCATTTACAAAAGACTTGCCTATGAATCACTTTTTTGGGACACATATTTATTCTTACCTCTATTCTTCTGAGTTGAAGACAAAATCAGCATACAACTTCAGTTCATATGAAATTGCACGAAAGATCGTCGCATTCTACTGCATGTAAGCAGACAATAAAGAAGGCGCAGACTCTATTGACGAGGGTAGTGCATAGCAAGAATAGTTAGTACACAAAGCCAATGAAATAAAATTCATACTAGGGGTATGTAACCTGGAAGAAAAATATAAAAATATAGACACTAAGTTTATCACAAAGAAAACTAGTATTGTTTTTTTTTGGGGGAGGGCTACCTGCTGGCAATCCAGTGATACTACATTGAGCTGACCTCGTTCTGCGCCTTTTCGGTGCTTCAACCAGTATAGCTTTGCCTTTGTCAGTATTGGTTGTTGTTTGCACATCTTGTATCTGAAGATTAGGTTCCGCATTTCTCATGAAAGATCGATCAACGAATTCGTCGTTGTCTTCCTAGGAGCATAGCATTATTGGACCTATAAAAATACAACAACTAATTTGGAAAAATTGTATGAATATAGATTTAGATAAAAAAAAATAGTGACAAAGAAAAATGCTATGCACTCTTATACAAGATCATTTATACAGATGAAATATGATTTAAAAATTTCAGGAATGGATAGGGGAGAAGTGGGGGAAAGCATGTCTACATGAAGTGAACACTAATTCATCAACTTATGATTGCTAATTAATCAAGTAATGATCAATAAGCTTTAAGGTAATGATCACCAATTTAACACATTTTTGGTGCAATCTTTTGTGATCACTGATTTGTCTCCTAAAGATCACTAATTTAATCAGTAACGATCGTTATATTTGCAGTTCATTAGGAGTATTTAAACACAAAAGATCACTAATGTTTCTATATGTGATCACTGCTTTCTACCTTAGAGGACAAAATCTACATGCAAAAAGGATCATTGCTAGCATGATTACTAATTTTTATGCTTAAGATCCCTAATGTGTACGATGACGGACAGGAAAAATGCACAACAATAATGCCATTTAGTCTCTGTTCTTTTTATAGTTTAATGAACCCAACCCACTCCTTCCCACTCCCACCCACTCCTTCCCCCTTTCCTACATCTTCCCACACTTTAAAAAATACCACTCCTTACCACTCCTTCTCACTCTCACTCACTTTCACTAACTCCTTCCGACTCCTACATATAACTAATATTTTTCATATATTGAAAACTTTTATAAGTTATGTAATTGTGTGTATGAATAGTCTGACAATAATTATGAAAAGCTTTATTTATTTTTCGCATGTTATGGAAATATTTGTTAGTCGTGCCAAAAATTGTAGATGACGTAATTTTGTTATATATATTGAAGAAATAATTTTTTCCTACTTTAAGCAAATGTTAGTTTTTTGTGACTAGTAAATATTTTGGCTTTGATTCTGTATATGGAAGAGATGCTTAAATTTTTTTTTTGGGTTGGTCACGAAATATTTGTTATAGGTCATCAAAGCGTGGATGATTGTTGCTCTATGTGTAACAAATTTATTTTTTGTTCATCGTAATTTGGGGCCAAATTTACAGATGTTTTTTCCGGCATAATGAAGGAACGTGTAAATTTTTTTTGGCGTTGTTTGTAATTTGTGACAGGAAGTACAGATGTATTGTACGTGTATTTTGAACAGATATTTTTTTCCGTGTGTGTAAGGAACAAAACATTGGAAGTTCTTGACACAAATTGCAGATGATTGTTTTCTGTGTATTGAGGGCCTGTTCTTTTTGTTGAGAAATATGGATTGGTAAATGGGTAAAGTTGGTCGAGACTGGTTGAGGCGGGTTAAAGTAGGTTGAAGTAAGTTAAACTGGTTTTTTTGTTGAAGTAAGTTGAAGTTGGTTGAAATAGGTTGAAGTGGGTTGAAGTTGGTTGAAGTTAATTGAATCTTTTTTTGTATGATGGGTAGAAGTTAGTTAAAATAGTGGAAAATAGATTGTTGGTTGAACTGAGTTAAAGTCGGTTGAACTGAGCTAAAGTCGGTTGAAATGGGTTGAAGCTGATTGAAGTGGATTGAAATTAGTTGAAATTGGTATTTTTTTATTGAAGTTCATGAAGTGAGTTGATGTGGGTTGAAGTGGGTTGAGGTTTGTAAACTTGGATTTACCAATCAAAAGAACAAGGTCAGAATATATGTGTATTTTTTTCATTGTTCGTATTTGGTTAATATATAAAAAAAATATATCCGTAATTTGTTTTATGAATAACAAAAATTACAATTTTTTTGGGGTAACAATGGCCACGAAACAATATTTCGTACCTGAGTCAACATAGAAAAATATTTTTTTCAGTCCAAAAAATTTTTATCATCGATAATTACTATCACAAATAAAATATTATATTAAAAAAATAAAATACGTAACTTACATCAACTCTCCCACTTCTTCCCACTCCTTCCCACTCCTTCCCCCTTTCCCACACTTTTAAAAAAATACCACTCCTACCCACTCTGACCCACTTTTTGCCCCCCTTTCCCACTCTCACCCATCCCACAGTTGTAATTTCCTAACAAAAGAATAGGGCCTTAGTAACATCAAAAAGCAACAAAAGATTCGGCTACAAGACTACGAGAAGAAGTACCCGACAGCAACGGTGTGCTGATGCACTATGCGGAGGTCATCATACATCTCGTAACGACGTCATCCACATTATAATTTATTACTTGCACTGCTGCTGCCAAACTATCAGGCTACGAATCAACAACGACAACTCCTTTGGGCAATGGCTCTTTCTCCTCTTGAGACACTCCAAGGTTGAAACTGGGTATAGCGAACTGTGGGAAGTCATGCACCTTATCTTGGGAGCCCGCGAAATGCTTTTCAATTGCGTCAATCTGCATCAGGAATCCTTCCGATTCATACGAGTCTTGCAAGAGTACCGGCGTTCTACTCTTCGACCTCTTTGGCGTATCCCTGATGAGGGCATCGCTTACCGATTCCGCGGCTATCTTTCTTATGCTCTTGAGTGAGCTGCGTGCTCCAGGAATCAACTCCTCCAACTTTATTATGACTTCCGCCAGCCATCGACTGCTGGTTATTATCAAATCAATTACCGTCCGACCGTCCCGAAAAAGAGCCTGATGGAAACAACCAACACTTATAGTCAAAAGGATATGCCACATTACCTAGAAACGACGGACGAAAATGAAAGAAGTATAATTTCTTTGTTTTTCTGTTTCAAGAAATAACAGAATAAATTAAACATGCTTGACACTCTCACCTTAACCTTTGAAATTCTTGTTTGGTCTTCAGCTTTACCTTCATCTTCAACACCTTTGCTGTGATGTTCCTTTTCATTAACTTGTTCCTCCTCATCAGTCATGCTTGTCTTATCCAACGTATCCTCGAGATAACCTCTTCCAAATCCGGTTATAGATTCTTGTCGCACCCTATCTTTTATTCCGTCATTTGTCCACCCTCTTAATGTCGGCAATTAACAGGGCACCGACCTTAGCTTGAATACCACACGATCAAGGTAACACAACTGCAAGTATCACAAACATATTCATAGGGGCACAAGTTAAAGACATATTATAAAATGAAAACTCAGCTAAAAAAATCAAAAACAATAAACCCATTGTCCTAATCACTCATTGTGAAAATGATCATCACTAATTTCTCTGCTAGTGATCACTAATATGTCAAACAGACAGATTGTGATCATTCAGCAAAAAATGCATGTAGTGATGAAATTGGTGATCACTAACAGACAAATGCTGATCACTAATTGCGGATGTAAAGTTAGTGATTACATAGACCCTTGTCCAAAAACAATTGACAGTTATTAGTAAAATAAATTGGTGATCTACAATGCACAATTTGGTGATCGCTATTGTGACAATTCCTGACCAGCAAATATTGCACCATATTAAATGTAACAGATTAGTGATAATCACCTCAGAAATTATTGATCAATAATAAAATATATGGTAATCACTAATTTTGATGTTTTTCACAATCTTATAATGCTCACTTGTTAATCATATATATATATATATATATATATATATATATATATATATATATATATATATATATATATATATATATATATGTATATATATATATATATCTCTTCTAATGACAGTCACACCTTTATGCTGTAGAATTGCAAACTTAAATATATTTAATTAGGTAAATGATTGAGTGTGCCATTAGGAAAAGGATTGGACCTCTAAAGACCCGTGATGTCTTGCTTTTCCACTGATCGACTGACAACACAAGTGATCTCATTGTGCATTATGCCCAATTCAATCGCGCCACTTGTGTCAAATTTGCCAACGCATTTAGTATCATGCAATTGACTTCTCCACTTTTTTTTCCCACGAAGACATGTAGACACCACAAAGATTACAAATTTTCTTCTAAAGTCCTTAGCCCCATCCACTTAACCCTGAATCATGTCAATTATCTCCCCACCTTTAGGAATGCTATGACATTCAGGCCACTGCTGTTTCCAACGATTTAGGAGGCTTTTGAACTCAACAGTTGTATAGATTTCATTTTCCAGCTCAACTACCTCAAAGGGGCCTGTAGGGAGACCTAACGTCACGTGCACATCATGCTCGGTCACCCTCATCCTACCATTAGCGAGTGGCACAGAGCAAGAGCACATGTCAAAGTTCCGAACCAACCACACCACCATCTTCTCCAGGATAATGTCAGCTTGTAGATGCAAGAAGCCCCTAAAACCGATTTCTCGGATGCCTTCCTTTTGCTTATCGTTCAAACTTTGGATCAATTGCCATAGCCCCTTAGGTGACATCTGGTTGATAAACTCCTTGACCTTCTTCCGTTTAATTTTCAATTGATCCGACATCTCACGCTCACCATTTCCATGTCTGACATGCCCTTCTTGGGCCTTGTTCATCATTTGGACTTCTCCTCCGTGTTGGTCCTTGTCCGTCATTTTCTCATCAATCGCATGCACACGTATTTCTGCTGCCCCTTATACACAACGCTGACCTTGTGAGGGTGCCGTCTATCTCAGACATTCCAAATCTGCCTCAGTCTTATGGTGTGGATGCTGAATATCGCTGTTCTGCCTCCTGGTAGTTGCATGTAAAGATGGAGCGGAAGGACTAGGTGTCTCCAAAAGAATGTACTCGTCAACACACACATCACCGAAGATGATCTCAGTATCACGAATCTCCAGCTTATATAAACAAATGGGGGGCTCGACATTTGCTGTTGCTTCTAATCTTTGCACCTAAGCTCGACTTGTGCTTTTCCTTATATCCCTTTTCACTACTTCGAACAACCACGTTCTAATCTGCTAACTACAGAAGACATTTTCAAAGAAGTGAGATCAGTATTTTTAACCATCTATACAACTAAATGACCCAGGAAAAAGCAACCCTCATTGACATTTGACATTTAACTGCTTCCCTTAGCTTGTGTTCCAGCCACAAGATTCTCTTGAGAATCACTAACCCTCATTGACATTTGACTGCTCTACGTATTAACCATTTCTTGAAAAACAAAAGAAAAGAAAATGAAATAAAGAAACTATATGCAATGAATCTCAAGGGCAATATGACATACAACATAGGGCAGGGGAAATACAAATGGCAATGCTAGAGCGCAATTCACAAAAGTTCACACCATAACAGGCCACACTTCAACATACAACTCAACCAGATCAATCAATCATCACCCCTTGTGTTCTCTTCATAAGAGGGGTTTTCGCACACATTTATTAAAAGGCAATAAATACAACTAAGAAAGCGGTAAAGGATATAAGGGGAAACGAAAAGAAGGACAAGAAATAGTACCTGGAAAACTTAATGACGCTCAGCTCGATCATGTCTCCTTTTTGAGATGCAAAATCTAAACTATATGCTTTACACTACATAATCTAATAAACAGAAAATGTAAAGACAACCTAGTGAAACTATATGAAGTCCTATCTATATGATGCGAATGCAAGCGATGTCAACCGACCCAACCCTAGGATCCGCGATTTCACCCGAAGAGCAATAAGCTCACACCCCCCCTGCTTGAGATTTTCATTGTCCTCAATGAAAAAGATGCAGAAAAAGAGCAATAGAAGGGGTAATGCAAGGATTGAAGGGTGAAAGGGGTGGGAAAGGGCGGGGGTGACACACTAGTTTTTTTTTTTTTTTGGGAAAGCCATAAATGCCTTGGGTTGCCTCCCAAGAAGCGCTTGTTTTAGGTCCTAAGCTTGACCCTTACCTCAAGAGAGATATGACGGCGAGACGGAGGGAGGTGGGGTAGTTGAAACATCAAATGGCTGTACATCCAACACCTCCCCAGGGCTGAAATCAGAAATCAGCACTGCCCAGGAAATGTCTGTCTCCCAAGGACGCCCTCTGAATGTAAGAGTAGTCAATGAGTGTTGAAGGGGCAAGGTTGTCGTCCTCATATGGGTCTGCCACCCCAATCAGTAAGCTCCACACCCGGGACAGATGGAGGAGGAGTAGAGAGAGTAGGGGCTGCAAGAGCGAAATGGGCACCAGGGTTGGGAGGTAGTGTGGGTGGAGGAAAGCAGAAAGCGATCCGTTCTCCACACATAGTGAAGGTCATGGTGCCGGTCGGTATGTCAATCACCGCCCCCACAATCGTAAGGAATGGGCGCCCTAAGATGAGGGGGGCCGGGAAGTCCTCGTCCATGTCAAGGATGACAAAATCACATAGGACGAGGAACGTGCCCACCTGAACCGGGACATCCTCCAGAATGCCTACAGGCTACTTGATGGAGCAGTCTGCTAGCTGAATAGTCATGCTGGTGGGAGTGAGGTCCCGTAGTTGTAGCTTCTTGCAGAGAGAGAGCGGCATGAGGCTCACGCCGACGCCTAGATCGCAGAGGGCTCTCTCAATCTGCGTATCCCCTATATATCACAAATGGATAGATTGTCAATTAAGTCCATCTCCTCCCTCTCTCGAGGGTCGAAGACTAATCCTAGAACTATAGGCGCCTATTCTCATGGGACTAAAAGTTGCAGGATTACAAAGTCTACAATCTCAAATCCCAATTAGGATCTTAATTACTTTCATATTAAAACCCTAATCGTCTACTAAGTCGCACTAGGTAAAGGTTTCGTCTCTCAACGCTCTCCTAAACCCTAATAAAGAGGATGAATGCTCTTTCGAGCTTTTCATCGAGCACGTGGCATGCATAGTAGAATTCGCAATTACAAAACAAAGGGGAAGTGGGGATTGGGCCAATTCATGATTCAACCACACACACTCGGTGTTAATCCCAACCTCAGTTGGAGGATTTAGTCTACAATCATGTTTAGAACAATAATCTAATAACTCAATTCAATAACCATGGCATCCAAACCCTAGAACAATTAAGAACAAGAGGAGAGAGAATTAAGATGAAGAACATTGAATTAATCACATGAATTAACGGTAGAACCAACTTTAATCCAATAGCGTAATCAAAAGTGTGAAAATAATACTTTCTGGTAAAACCTAAAAATTGCCTAAAAAACCATATGGGAAAAGAAAACTGAATGAATCCCAAAACAACCCCGAAGGAAAATTTAAGTCGCGATGCGGAACGGGGGTGGCATGGTCATGCTTCGAGGCACGGTGGGACCATGCCAAAAATCTGGCACAACCGGCCCAGACCGGCACAAGCGGCACGGGCGTGCCACTTGGCACGGTCGTGCCACTTGGCGGTTTCAGCGGTTGTGCCAGTCTTTTGTGGCCCGGCTATCCTACCCATGTTTGATTCCTTAGGACTTCCGTGCGACGCTTTTTCGCGGCTTTAAACTCGCCTCCTTAGCACTCCTTTCTGCTAAATGTCGTCCATCTTTCCGTTTCTTCAACAAAGTCCCTGAAAAGACCGAAAGATGCTATATGAGTAAAATGTATGCTAAAGGAGACCAATTTGACCCTTTCTTAACACGATTGAATGTGAAAACGCGGGAGAAAAGGAGCCAAATAGGGGCTAAAATATGGTCAAAATAGAGGTTTATCAGTCGGTGTGGGTGTATGTATATGTACAAGTGTATGTATGAATATAGATATAGATATATATATATATATATATATATATATATATATATATATATATATATATATGTATGTATACATATATGTTTATCTATATATGTTCCCATTTTACAATTTAAGCTTCATTGATTTGTTAATTCAAGTTTTGTTGATTAATTAAATATCGGGTGAATCGATAGTAGGCCTCGATAATTATGGTTTAAGAAATTATTATTAGTATCATTATTATTATTATTACTATTATTGTTATTGTTGTTGTTATTATTATTATTATCATTATTATTATTATTATTATTATTATTATTTTATTTTTTTATTTTTATAACCTTGCAAAAATTTAATTTTGAGTTACGTAAACTCGTTATCGTTACGAACCGTTTTATTCCCGAACCCAACTTATTTCAGCCGGTTTGAAGCCCTAACAAGTTGCCTATTAATCTAACTAATTACCATCGTTAAACTTAACCATGATTAGCTTAAAAAGGTGGCTTTACTAGATAAAATTTCAGCCAGGTGTGTTGATTAGTCAAAACACACACAACTCAATCCAAAGTTGACTTTCTCTCTCCTCTCTCACCTCCCTCGCAGCAGCATCTGGGCAGCACTTCTTGGATATTTTTCGACCATTTTTTCAGCCAGCCCTGGTGGTTTTCGACCCCCCCCAACATCCTAATACCTCAAGTTACCATCCTCCATTATCAAAACCACTAAACCTCATCTCCATCTTAACTTATTTACAATCAAAGTGAGTAATCTTGAAATTTGATCTTGTTGGTTTTGATTTTTATTTTAGTTTTGATTCTTGTTTTGATGTTTGTGATCATTGATCATGATATTTTGATAACAAATAAGAGTTATTTTGGTGTTGATCATGGTGAAGTTGAGCTTAAATCATGCTAGTATTTAGGGATGATCATGTTCATGTAAGCTTAAGTTAAAATCATTTTTATGGATTGATTACGATGAATATGATTATTTTGCATTTAATTTTATAATATTTAGTTTTATTAATGATTATGATGATGTTTTTGGTGATTTGGAATGATTTCAAGTGAGGATTTATGTGAAAAAGGCAGAGAAAACTAAACCAGTGAAGGCTGAAAATTTTAGGAAAATAGGATAGATTTGAGGATTAAACTGGTAATGATCGGGACATAGAAAAATTATGATTTTTGGTGGGTAGCTATTTCAGCATGTTATCTTTCAAATGGATTTTGAATTGCCTTAATCTGAGTCTGTGAAAAACGTTATGGTCATTTTACCTAAACTGTGCAGATTAGACCAAACACTAATACACGTGTGTTTTAGCCCCATTTTGGAAACCCTATTGTGGGAATCACATTTTGTGTTGTACATGAAAGTTTTTCTAGACTTCCTAATCTTTTCATGTTGGGGTTTTAGGTCTCCATTTGAGGTCTAGGGTGAAAGTTGTGAATTTTTGAAGTGAACTGACCTGCTTTGGTGCAAATTGGGCTATTATTACATTTTTTATGTAGCATATACTTGGAGGAAAATTTAGAAAATTTTACCGTAGATTGTCCATATTTTTTTCAAATTTTCGATAAGATTTCATGAATTTTGGTTTAGTATTTTGAGTTTGGTAATTTTTGAAAGCAGTTTGAGTAATTATGTGAAGAGCAATAATAAAGATTGAGTGAGATTAATAATGCATTCATTTTGTGTATTTGGGCCAAGTAAGGTCATTTAAGGGGGAAATGAATATTCATAGAGCTTTTAGCTTGATCAATGAGAAAAAGAAGATAACTATACAATTAAGGAGCTTGTTTATGAGCTTTGAATTATTTATAGATTTTACAAAGAAAATACCAAGCTTAGTGAGCTTAATAACTTCTTTTGAGTTCAATGATTCATTTGGGGTGGAATTCTATGTCTAATGGATTTATGAATGAAATATGAGAAGTGGGGAGAGTTGTGACCCAGAAACCATATTTATCAGACTAAGTTATTGCAATTTATACTATTTTGAACCAAGATATATCTCTCTTGGCCTCAAACCTTTATTACTTACTCACTTCAGAATATATCAAATGTATTTATCAAGCTAATCTAGCATACTCGTTATTGTCTTGAACCAAGTTATACATCAGCAAACCTTAAACCCGTATCAGTAACCTATTTCAGAAAAGGCCACAACCGCTATCTCAATTGTCACCATTAAGGCATTTTCCTTTGTAATCTCATTTATCTTATTATGGACTATTTTACTTTCATTTACTTTATATCAAATTTAATTACTTTCATTAATTCAGTTTTGAAGTTAGATTGAAATACCCAAGTTATGTATACCATAAAATTACTCAATTTCTGCTACACATGCTTTTACTTACTCAATTGTGTGAGTAAAGATTATTTACTGACTACACATACCTACAATGACATTTATGAAACAGAGTTGGCGCCTAGTTATCGTTCCCCGTTATGCATAAGTATTATCAAGTCAGAACACATTTATCAAGTCAGATGACATTTATGAAACAGCTGAATTTTTGTCAAGTCAGATGACATTTTTCAAGACTCAAGGTATGTCTATTGCCTGTATCTTTAGAAAGCAGAACATACTCTTAATGAGTTTATCAATGACAGTGATTTGTCATTTAACTTGTGACCCCGTCAGTTATCATCTATAGGGCGTCAGCCCATCATTTACCCGCGCGGCTTCAGGCCAACTCTTGATCGGATTGCCAAGTGTACATCTATGTATAGATCATATCATTACAAGGTGTTCACATCCAGATAATAATGAGCAATTCAGCTTCATATTACTCTCTCATTTCCATTGTTATTACAAACTAAATGAATTGCAAAAGCGGGTACCCATCAACAGTGCTTCTATGCTCATTTTACAATGCAGGAATGCATGTACTGAGTTTTTGTTCACATTTTCGAATTGTTTTCATGTTTTCCATTTTAGGTGATGAAGTATCTCATGTTTCTCCTTTTAGCAAACCTTTTTGGAAGTCATCAGATGCTCACAATGGATTCAGCATAGCATGACTGTTGAAATTGACCTCAGGGTCAAGTTGGGTCTATATTCAATATACTTGTGTAGTGTGGAATGCAAGTTAACATATGGCATGATTAAGTCGATGGTATTGAAGTTGAACTATTATCGACTTTGGTCTTGAAGTGCTTCAGTTAATAGATTTTGTGATTGTGAACATGAGTTGTAAGATTAAATGGTTTCAATGAGCCTTGTCCTTATCAGGATGGCGGTAGCACCTTCTATTATTAAGTCTTCCGCTGCAATTTTCTGTAAATCATGTCATTAGCATTTTGGAGGCGTTACAGATTTGGTATCAGAGCTAAGGTTGTAAGGGCCATTGTAGGCTATCAAGTGTTTATGAGTTAGCTATCAAGATGTGTATGAGTTATGTTGGACTAGTTAAATGAGCTATTGACTCTAAGTTTATATGTATGGGCATATATAGAGAAACTATTTTTATTTGGGTGACTCAATCATTTGTTAATATCCTGAGATTCGAGCATTAGCGAGGTGGAGTGTAGAACCATTTGGGTCACCTGTTAGTGAGGCATGTTCTCATTTATTTGGGAGTTGTATTGTATGTTTCATTTCTCTCATTTGTTTAAATTTTTGCAATCGTGCACTCCGGGTGTGTGACCCATTGAGTTATGAACTCCGGCGTGTGGCCGTTGAGCTATTGAAGTGTTTCTCTCCATTTCAGGTAT
Organism: Carnegiea gigantea; assembly: GCA_029747015.1. NCBI lineage: Eukaryota > Viridiplantae > Streptophyta > Magnoliopsida > Caryophyllales > Cactaceae > Carnegiea > Carnegiea gigantea. Next base: position 73,084 of record JAKOGI010002933.1, read on the forward strand.
CTATTGTAAGGCTTTAAGCCTGGGTTTTAGCCAGTTTTAAGGCATACCTGTATCTGTTTTGCTCCAGAATTTGAGAGTTTCATTGAGGTGAATTAATATACCTGACCTTGAGTACAGTGATGGTTGAAGCCGATGTAGGGATGCCATTTGCAACTTCTTAAGGGATTTATACAATGTCAAGTCAGATGTAAACCTCTAGATGAGGAAATGCCTTGCGGGGCAATATCTTTAAGGTGAACCAGTATGAGATGAACACTACAATGAGTGCTTATGTATGGTGATAACAATTAGTAGCTTATGGTGTGCTACTTGGCATTATATGCATGGTACAAGTAAGATTAAGCTGTCATGTATAGGAATTATCTGGTCTTGACACTAAGACCTTACATCAGCAATGCTTCCATTACTTCCTGTAATTAACTTATTTATGCCCTAGTTACCTTGAATTGTTCAGAGGCATCATTTCGTTGCTGCTAACTCTCTCTTGAGTTGTAATGGAGTGTTTATGGAAAATTTCATGTGTCGTCTATAGGGAGTTCTTTAAACACATCTGAGCAACCTTTCTTATAGGCGATTCAAACCCTGACAATCACAGTCGTTTAATTCTCTATTTCTAGAATGGAGCCTATAATGACCCCCGGTGTGCATTACTGTGCGATTTGCAGTTCTTCCTAAGCATATTTGGCTCATTCTACTTCTAGCTCAGTCAACACTATGTTCATCTTTTTACTGTTACCTACTTGAACACCGTGCTTTTATTTGGGCACTATTCATTTATTGCTTGCAAAGCCTTTGGTTGCTTCAGACCCACTCATCAGACCCAGTCATTGAGTGCCTTTTCAGCAATTAAATGTATCCATCTTGTTCGTGTTTCTATAGTACCGTAACGTCATGCTGGCATACTACTCTATGACCGTGACTGTACATCGTTATTCAAGTTATTTTAGTAATCCTTTCTTTTCTAGTACAACCTAGCTTGGTAATGATAAACAACGATTTGTGCTATTTTCATCTGCCAGCAGTTTTGAAGTTTATATGCCTACCCAAAACATCCATTTACTGCAAAATGTATTATTGATGGGTGTCATCATGTTCAGTTATAAGATTGACTCCTTAATCTTGACGTATTGTCCTTTCAAATACCAGATGAATAAAATTTTCCTACTGATAGTGTTGACCCTTATCTTCGTCATTTTACTCATATATGGATACCATATAACTTTTCAAAAGCCACTTTGGTGACCTGTTATATTTCTTCACCTTCATTACTTAATACTCCTTCTCAACTTTATAACATCAATCATTTACTTTACTATCATGACCATCATGAATAAACTGCATGTCTTGTATATACAGGTCATTTCTATGCCTTACCTCTTTCATTACGATTCTTTGTCCTTTCATTCATTCAGCTTATATGTCAGTCCTTTCCAATCAATAAAGAAATATCTTTGCAAGAGTTCATGTTGTGGTTACATCTCTTTACATTTTAGATTACCCCCCTGTCATTTCAATTTACTGAGACCAGTAGGCAGTTGAATGTTTATCTTTTATACACATACCTCTAGTAGTATTGCTGAAACTATATTCACTGGATATTCAATCCAATTTGATTGGCAGATCTGGTATCATTATGGGGTGAACTGACTATGTACTTACAGGACTCAGATGATTGGTAAGGATCTTAAGATTAGCTTGAGAGATGAGGATTGGCTAAATGTGCGTTTCTATGGGCTGAGGGAAGAAAAGCCCTATTTATCCCCCCATTACATTGTGCAAGCAAGTGAATTATCATGTCAGTAATGCAATGAATATTAGTGATTTGTCAACCACACTCGCGATATCCATATCCATATTTACAGTTGGGGGATTTAGAGATGTTTCATCTGAGAACTTTCAGGACTGTTTTCCCCCAAGAAACATTGATTTACAGATCAACCAAGTTCAAAGTGCTTAATTCATTTTCAACACCCTATCATATGACCCCCAACAGAGTCCAAAGAATTAAAGATTCAGTGGATGAATCATAAGGGATTTGTTTGACCAAGTGTGTCCCCGTGGGGAACCTCAGGTTTATATAAAGAACAAAGATAGAATCTTATGGTTGTGTACTGCGTGAAGAGAGCTGAACAAAATCACAATCAAAAATAAGTGCCCTATACCTTGCATAAATTATTTATCGGATTAACTGCTAACAACAGATGTCTTTTCCAAGAATGATTTAAGGTTCGGATATCACACCTAAACCATACAACCACAGTTTATCTTTTGCAAGAATACCCATTTATAGTAATTCTTGTTTGCTTATCTCATTTTCAAAACTTGATACTATCCAATATTGTTTAATCTCTCTTGCATGTCAACCCGATGTTTCCTATTAGCGTGATCTTTCATGTCTTTGCAAACCCATTGTTAAATGTGCAATACATTTTTTTTGTTCAACCTTATATGGTTGTCAACATTCCCGTGCTCTCGACGTTCACTATCTCTATTTCATGATCTTGAGTTGTAGTTCATTTTGTTGAGAGATGATTCCCACATCTACCTTACATCTCATTTATTCATAATAATACGCTTGTATAACTTGTTCTGAATCCATAATGTAATTCAACTCTCATTTGTATGGGTGATTGCGATTGTCATAATTCCCTTACTCTCCTTATTTTGAACATTAACTCCCACAAATATATCTTACATGCTCATAAGTAAACTTTAGCTTTTCTGTTCAATCTTATTACTAGATTTGAATTGGTTTTATATGAGCAAAGGCAAGTTTCTAATGTCACTTATTCAATCTATTTACTTATCCATCGGTACTTTGCTCGTTCAATCTATTGATCTATCCATTGCATTTTACCGGTTCAATCTATTGATCTATTTATGGCACTTGTAATTCTCACACCTATATCTTATATCCTCATAAGTAAACTTCAGTAATCCTTATTTAATCTTATTGCTGTACTCGACTTAGCTCCACATGAGCAAATGCATGTTTCTCCTTTTAGCAAGCCTTTTCGAAAGTTATCAGATGCTCACAGTGGATTCAGCATAGCATGACTGTTAGAATCGACCTTAGGGTCAAGTTGGGTCTTTATTCAATATACTTGTATAGTGTGGAATGCAAGTTAGCACACGGTATGACTAAGTCGATGACATTGAAGTTGAACTATTATCCACTTTGGTCTTGAAGTGCTTCAGTTAATAGATTTTGTGATTGTGAACATGAGTTGCAAGATTAAATGATTTCAATAAGCCTTGTCCCTATCAGGACGCGGTAGCGCCTTCTATTATTAAGTCTTCCGCTGCAATTTTCTGTAAATTATACCATTAGCATTTTGGAGGCGTTACATATATATACGTATATAAATGTGCGTGTGTGCATGTGTGTGTGTGTGTGTGTGTGTGTATGTGCATATATGGATGGATGTATGCATGTATGCATGCATGTATGTACGTGGATGGGTATGTATGTATGTATGTATATGTGTATATGTATGTGTGTGTATATATAT
>JAKOGI010002934.1:0-60000 GCA_029747015.1 Carnegiea gigantea
TATATATATATATATATATATATATATATATATATATATATATATATATATATATATATATATATATATATATATATATATATATATATATATATATATATATATATGTATATGCTATATGTATGTATATATATATATATATATATATATATATATATATATATATATATATATATATATATATATAATGAATGCCATATTTGTATAGGATTTTCTTAGTGCTTGGTGGCCATTTTAGGGTTTATTATGCTTAATTATGTGATTTATGCCCGTCTCTATACTATAATGCTTGGGTTTTATTTGTTTAAGAAGTGTTTTATCAATTTTGACCATGCATGTCCAAAGCAATTTAGCAAAATGAAAATTTTAAGGCGTGGCAGATCAAGAAAGATGGAAAAAGTATCCTGAAAGACATCTAACGCAGACATTTTATGGGTGGTCTGCAGTGTAGGAGGATCCAAGAAGAAGCATCGAGCAATCGAATGAGAGCCATCAAACTAGTGGACACCACAGTGTGGTTGTGGTGGGGTGATGGTCTATGGGGGCCGCGATGGTCAGACCTTGGTGAGCTCTATTCCCTCGAGTCTGCTAGTTTTTTCTATGGCTTTTCATAACTCAATCATTTATGGTTTTCATACTTGAGTTTAGTGATGAAAAGTCCATTTTACTGCTTTTTTGGGGGTCCATCCATCATCTTATAATCATCTACAATCCTTCACACATCCATAATCCACAATTAGAGAGGGTTGAAGAAGATAGAAGCAAAGATCGGGCATAATTCAAAGTCTTTGGAATTAGATTGAAATATTATTATTCGGGCTACTTGAATAAGCTTTTCTTTCCTTCTTTTTTCATTTAGCTTCTCTTTTTAGTTAAGAACAAGAATTTAGAGATGCTTGTATTGTTGTTTTCAATAAGGAGTGAGTAGATTTCTTTATCTAGGGGTTGCAAAGCTGAATTAATGTTGTTAAGTTTTTTGATTTGAACTTTGTACACTTTGAATCCTTAGTTCTTTTAATCTAATCCTTGAATTTTGATTGGTATTGTGAGAGTTTTAACTAACTTGTTGAATTTATGGTAGATGCTACAAATAAATATGTTAACATATTAAACTTTAAACATCATATGGGTAGAAGAAAATACGTATCTACTTTATCAGTAGCATTATGCCCATGTGAGCAACAATCACATCATTCTTGTTTACGTAGTAAACCACCTCTGAATTATAAGCATTTTGACACTAAACAACAACTTAATGCTCGGTCTAACTTATACATGTTGATCACTAACAATATCACTATTGATCACTAATGTTATTAATAATGATCACTAATCACATAACTCCTAATCACACAAGTCAAATGGTGGACTAATGTTGTTGCACTTTATCACCAGTGAGATCGCCACGCATCAGCAATGGGGGAAAAAAGAAAATATTGAGTGAAGTCATTGCTAATCTTATTTCTACTTATCACTAATTACACAGTTGTTGATCACCAATATTACTTCTATTGATCACCAGAAACACATCCATTGATCACCTTACATAGAAGGACTGCATTCTAAGTGTTAGGAGTCAAACTGAACACTAATCCAAATAATCACTAATTTAAATAAACAAATTCTGATTTGTAGGCACTTGGACACTGAACAATAACTTCACTACTCAGTTAAACTTATACATGTTGATCACTAATAATATCACCATTGATCACTAATGTATCAATAATGATCACTAGTCATATTATTGCCGTTCAATCAAGCTAAATTGGTGGACTATTGTTCTTGCACTTGATCACCAATGAGATCTCCTTGCATCAGCCATGCACACTAAAACTAAATTACAAGCAACAGGGGGAAAAAAAGATTTAGTGCAGCCATTAGTATTCCTATTTCTATTAATCACTAATTACACAGCTGTTGATAATTAATATTACTTATGTTGATCACCATGTATAGAAGGCCTGTATTCTAAAAAATTATTGATTTAAGTAAAGAGATCACTTATGAAATCTATATTGATCACCAACTAGGGTCTCTCAGACAATTTGCAACAAAGATGAGTATGTTTTGTTTACTACCTCAAATTTCACAACTTTTGTTGTCTTCAGTAAGGTGCTATTCAGCAAGTGTTGGCTGTGGAACATTCAGGCAAGGTTCAACAGTGCCACTTCTAAAACCATGTCTCTGATCCTCGTCTTCTACTCTTTTCTTGGTGTCCTCATTAGTCCATGTAGATATTGTAGAGAATTCTGTCTTCACTGTTTGCTTAATAAATACAACTTTGTCTAAGTAAAGCATCTATAAATACATCAAGATTAATAAATATTTAATTAGTAGAAGCATTTAGGTTACTTACACATAGATGAACAGTTGATCACTAATGCACAACTAATTGATCACTAATGCACAACTTATTGGTCACTAGTGATTACTGTGTTTCCTTATATTGATCGCTAATTTTATGAAGGGCTAGCTTGTTGAATAGGAGAATGCACCATTAAGAAGAAGAGCGAACCACCGAAATGCACCCCATTTGTAACCTTACTCTTTTTATAGTGCCTTACACTACTGATAAGCTTGACCAATATGAACTGGCACTAGTCAAGGGATGCAATCTGGTTCACATCCTTCATATATTTCAGAACAGACTTGCTGCAATAATGGTTCGTTGATCCCTTGAAAAAACAATTCATCAAATATATGAAGAAATTTCTCTTGAAGTTCTCACCCCTGTCTTTTTTAGCCAATAATAACTCTGACATTTGGGTGAGTTCTTGGGCATTCTAATCAATTTTCATTCCTTGAGCCATACAGCATGTACCTCATCATATTCGTCATCTATGGAAGACTTAGTGATTTCGATGATTTACTTTCCCCCAAAAGGCACACCCAGGGTCAGGTACACATCAAATGCTTGGACCGAAAATGTTTGCCCATCTGCAAGCTTGAAGCACATGGCATATGGGTCAAAGCTCTCTACCAGCCATTCAGAAAATGTCCCTAGGATTTGCTTCATATCAACCTTCAAGAAGGATGCAAATTCCATTGATCTCACTGCCTTAGTCTAGGCTTCGTTGAGTTGCGCCACTAGTTATGAGAATAAACGCATATTCATGCTCATAATGAATGCCTTCTAGTATGTCCTCTTTTCATTGTAACCATCCTCCTCATATTTTAAAGGCCACTCTTGCTGGACCATCTAAAGGTCCCATGCTGAGCTGGTTGTTTTCGTTACTGCCAACGCACTGCTAACATTGGATTAAGTACATTTTTGCTCAATCCCTTGATCACATTAAGACTTTAATGAAGGCTTGTTCCTCCTTCGAAAAACCTTTACAGTTTTAGGAATAATGGTGTCTTCCTCCCCTTCTCTCTGGTCATTATAATGTTCAACCTCTTCATCTTTATAAGTTGGATCATTTTCTTCTACATCCGAACTGTCATAAATTTCACCTCAGATATGTGGCCTTTCTGTACTGCAGGCTTTGATAAGCCTTACATCTTCTACAATCGTCTAACAGCGAGTGCCTTCTTCTTTAGCTTTTCCTTTTTTGTTTCTTTTGCCTTCTCCCCTTTCTGCTTATTTTCCAGTTTGGTGGGTGCTTTTTTTTAAAGGTTTCTCTTTGTCCTTGGGTGTCTCAAGAGATTTTTCGTGCCCTTTATCCTTACTTGAAGCATTTTTGATAGCGTTATGCTTGCTGCTCTTCTTTTCCTCTTTCCCTTTCCCTGTACTTTTCTGTGCAGATTTGTTACCCTTCCCTAATTCCTCAGGATATTTATCCCTCTTTGCCTTCTTCCTTAAAGGATCATCCGCTTTGTTTTTGCCAACCTTCCTCTTTTCAAGACCTTTCTCCATGGGTTTCTGGGGAAGTTCCTCTTTTTTCCTCGCTTTTTCAGGTGACTTATCGCCCTTTTCCTTTTCATCTGCATGCTTTTGAGGGGAATGTCTTCACTGCTCTTTTTCTCAGTCTTTCCCTTCTTCTTAGTCTTCTTCTTTGTGGGCATTTGACTTGGTTTTCTAGAAAGATGTTCTTTTTGTAGGACCTTCTGTAGTAAATTGTCATCCTTATCCTTCTTGTTGACCTCTCTCTTTTGGCCAGCCTTCTTTTATTTATGTGTTTTAGCAGGTTGGTGTCCATCACTCTTTTCCTGTACAACTTTTTTTAGTGATTTTTCAGATATTAGTACCTGCTCTGCACTGCTTTCGACATCTATGTCACTCTTGCCTTTCTTTTGTGGCTGTTCCTCAGTTGGGGATTTGTCCTATTGTCATCTACATTGTCTTTATTATCAGAATCATTTGCAGCACTGCCATTGCTATCCATTTTGAGGGCAAATACTTTGTATTGACACTTTTCTTTGGCTAGAACTGTTGCTTCCTTTTTCAGCATAACCTCTTCTTTGATCAGTGCCTTTTTCACTTTTTTTTGGATTTGAAGGTACGTTAGGATTGCAGAATACAAAAGGCAAGTTAGTATAGAAATTTTGAAGTTAAACTATAAATAAAATCTATGAATAAGTAGTATCTTTCCACTTCTTTGGTGAACAGACATTCAATGTTAACGTCTTCAATGACATTTTTGAAGGTTTTAGAAATTTATTCCTCAGTTGGATCATTTTGGCCTCTGCAGTGAAAGCACAAATTTACGTATAAAGCATAGAAAAATAGCATACTTCAATGAACTTATAAAATATAATGCATCACAGTTCAAATGATTACCAATCACAACAGCATTAATTGCAAATACTCAGCATATGATACAAAAGTACAAGGGTAAGGGAGTTATTTATTATATGTATTATGTGTGTGTGTATTTGAGTTGGTTGCGGCAAAAAGGCTGATCACAAATCATAACTCTCTTGATCACCAATCACAACACTGCTGATCACTATTATTGATCACAAACAAGGTATAACAAATTTGCAAGCAGGTCATAGTAAGTGAAAAAATTATGTTGATCACTAAATTAATTTCTGTTGATCACAAATTAACCAATCACATATGTACTATGTGTGTGTGTGTTTAAGTTGGTGGTGGCAAAGGGACGATCACTAATCATACCTCTGCTGATCGCCAATCATAACACTGCGGATCATTAATCATACCTCTATTAATCATTAACAAGGCATGACTAATTTGTAAGCAAATCATAATAAGTAAAAAATCCATGTTGATCACCAACTAGAAAAAACAAAATGCTTGGAATGTATCCACATTAAGGACCAAACAAAATTAATTCTATGAAATGTTGGTCAGGCATTTGTCCACAACTAACTACAAACTTGTCGATCACTAATGAAAATCCTAATGATCACTATTAACATATCAATGGATTATTAATCAAATTCATATAAATCAAAATATGCACAACCAACTGAATTGTTACCAATGATGAATACATATATCATTTTGATAAAAAGCATTTATCAAAAGGATCATGAATAATTGATACCATGACTACATATCTGCTGATCATTAAACACATAACAATTGACACTAGTAAACAATATTTTAAGAAAATATTTTGCTTAAAACAATCTTCTCAAAATTGCTCAACAAATAAACACATATCCAAAACGATCACTCATATTATATCTAACGATAACTAATTACCTTTCTAACAATCACAAACATATAAAAACATATCCAAAATGATCATTAGTATTATATCTAATGATCACTAATTATCTTTATAAGAATCACAAAGATACACATGCAACGCCATAAACTAGACATGTAAGGTGTCTAAGAATTTGATTATTTTAAAAGAATTTACTGCAATTCATTAATATACAAAAACATATGCAAAACAATCACTAATACTATACCTAATGATCACTAATTATGTAACTAATGATTATAAACTACACATGTAATAAGAAAAATATTCACTTAAGGCTCGAAATACATTTTTGAAGGAAATAGTTAAGCAGTTCAAGAAAATGGTTTGGTTAAACCAATCTAGTCCACATATCCAAATGTACCACTAATACTATATCTAACAATCACTAATTATCTTTCTAACAACACAAACTAGACATGCATTATCAAACATGGGGGTTTTTACACAATATTTGCAGGAAATATTTAAAGTGTGTCAGAATTTGAATTTTGGAAAGAATGTACCCAAGTTAATCGATCAATAGACACACATATGCAAACCATTCACGAATACTATACCTAATGATCACTAAGTATCTAACTAATGATCACAAACTTCACATGTATCATAAAAACATTCACTTAAGGTTTGAAATACATTTTTTACCTCTTGGAATGTGATTGTTCTCCATTTCCCTTACTTGTTTCTTGAACTTTCTTTGTGGCCATGATTGGTTGGTACCAAACCCTAGACAAAAGGCAAATGCATGTCAAACTGAAAGATTAAGCAAAATAACTCCTTCAAAAAGACACTACATCACTAAACTTCATCAAATTGTACAATATTAGCAGAAAATTAAATTTAAATTTGAAAAAGGATGTTCATAAGTGAAAGATCAATGCATGGCACATTTCTAGGAAAGTACATGGTTTTAAAAGTAGATTTCAAAGCAGATTTTAAATGAAAATATTCAAATTGACGAAAGATCGCTAAAAAATAGAAGATAAATGGATAAAAAAAACAAATTAACTATACTAAAACTCAACAAACAAAGCAATATCAACACAAAAGTTTAGATTCTCATGTTTAAAATGTAGAAATGGTTAGAAGTCGAATGATTTAAGGAATGCTAATGAGATTGTAAATTGGAACTATGAAAGAGAAAAAGGGAGAGTAATAGAGATATTGAGAATAGCAAAGCAAAGAGGCACGCTAGAAAATAAAGAGTCTCTTGTCTGCTTTTAAACTTTAAATAATCATTATGCGTTTTGTTCAGTTTCTCGCTTTTTCTTCTTTTTGTTGTTTGTTTGGGTGTCGACGTCAGTAGAGTTGGTTGGGTATCATAACTAAGCATTATCTTACCATGGGAGAAGGGTATATATTAGAGAATGCAATTTTCAAAAGTTGAACTGTGGTTTTTTTTTTTTTTTTGATTTCATATTAAAAGATGAAAATATTTACGATAAAGAAAATGCATGCTTCAGTTTTATATAACACCAAGAAGTTTGTAAGTTTAAGCAAAGAATGTTCAATTAATTGAAAATGAAAATCAATCTTCTTCCAAAAATGAACATTAAAAAATGTGAAAAATGAACATAATACCGTTCTGTCTTAAGTTAAGGTTTATTAAGACTTAAGAAAATGAATGAAAAGAATAATTCCAGTTGCCCAAAAAATGATATTATATATTTTTATTAAATGATGGCACTTGGTGGTCAATAGGTGCAGTTATGACGATCATTAGAACTATGTTTAGTGATCGCTAGATTTGTTTATGGTGATCAATAGACTCTAAATTATAGTTGATGATCAATAAATCAAAGGAAAAATTCCAGTAGACAAAAACATGATAATATGTGTTTTCATTAGACGATATCACTTGGTGATCAACAGGTGCAGTTATGGTGATCATTAAAACTATATTTAGTGATCACTATATTTATTCGTGGTGATCAACATATCCTCAATTATGTTTGGAGATTACTGAATAAAATGTTCAATATTAAAAATATTATTTAATAATTAGAATAGATTAACAAACTACTGAATTTGATTAAAAAAACAAAGTATATGGGATTAACTCTATTAACTATCCAGTTGAGCAACTGCAAATGTAGGGCTGAATGAAGGCCCGCTATTGTCCTTGTTTAGTTGCTACTTTGGTTCAAGCTTTGCAAAATCTATATGACGACTGTGAAGCTCTATAATAGTAAAAAATGATAGATAGGTACCTGACTCTTTAAGAACTATTGCATAGTACCTTAATATATACGAAAACTTACAGAGGGGGCCATTTCTGGTGAGTGACATCCTTAGTAAACTCTATGTGATGACTGTGAAGAGGGAGAGTTTAAAATGCTAACCTAGAATGCCAAAATTTCCCTTCCTTTGCTTTCAATGGCCGATGGATACTTCCCTCTTCAATGGACGACCCACCCCCTCTTTGTTGTGGTTTGTTATAAATAACCACCCTTCACTGCTTCCCCATGTTTTGCCTTTCCTCCATTACTATTGTTCGCCATCTTCACCCCTTTCACAGGTTAGTTTTTTTGTTTATGTTAGTATGATTTTTTGTGTTGTGAATTTTGATTTTATGTGTTATTATTTGACATTGAGTGTGTTTAATTTATTTTGATTGAATATAATAAGTTGTATGTTTATTTGATGTATTTGCTGTGAATTTTCACTTTATGTGGTATTATTTGACATTAAGTGTGTGTTTTTTTTTTCCAATTTCATTAAATATAACTATTTTACTTTGTAATGATTTAAAAATTACTTTAATTATGGTTATAATATTAGGTGATAATTAGAAGCAAAAAAATGCCAATTGAAGGATCATCATCATTAAGATGCATTCGAGCCACTGAGGAAGAAAAAGTTATAACGTGTCTGAGATGTAATTCTCAAGCAATAAGGAAAGTGTCTCATTCAAAACAAAATCCGAGAAGGGGTTATTATAAATGCATGCGATGCAAGAAGTTTGTAAAGTGGGTAGATAAAATTAATTGTGATTGTGATAAGAAGATTTTGAAGAGTTTTAATGAAGTGAGGGTGGAACTAATCGAGATCTGAATGATGCTGAAGTTGACTGAAAAGGGAAAAGATATGATGTTAATGTTACTAATTGCAGTGATTATAATTGTTTCATTTGTTATGGTTGTTTGAAGGCAAGGAGAATATATGTTTGTCAAAAACCTAGGTTGTAGTTGAAAACATGTCAACCAATAAAGAATTTGGCTTATTACTCAGTGATCATAGCATATGGTAGATGATGGTTTCAAGTAAAGCTCCTTTGGCAAGTAACTACCCGAAAAATTCACAGGACATATTACTCCATCAATCCCTGTACCATTACCCTAACCCCTACAAAATATTCAAAGTTCTTAAGCCATAAAAACATAGGGCATTTGCATCTATTCTAATGTTTGCCAAACACCTACACAAAACACAAAGTACACCAAATTACCAACCAAGTTTTTAGCAAGTCACCAACAGTCACAAAAACAGGGGGAAAAGTATTAGATAGCTGCTAGCTTTCTCTTTAGGATACCTGAATGGACTGAGTTGGAGGGCCTGTTATCACCAATACCCTTGACTTTGATTTCTTTGCCTTTTCTCATTTTGTTTGCCCACCCCCACTTGAATTTTCTTTCCTTTTCTTCTTCTCTACTCCTATTGAAGTTACCTTCTTTTTCTTCTTCTTAATTAGCCTACCATATTCATCTCTTGGTCTTCCATAGGTAGCTTAGTTATGTCCCAACTATTTGCATTTTTGACATCTAATTGACAAAATTCAAGTCAACTTTCAAAATAGTAAGAAGCAAAATAGGAGGCTAAGCTGAGAAGTAAGTTTAGGCGAGGCACAGTATTAAGTAATTTTGTAATTTACCTAGCAGTGCCAGAACCAAATGATGTGCTCTAGCAGGTGGTAGAGGCTGAGAGAGTCTTCTCTTGTGTTCTTCTGGTCTTCCCTTCCTCACTTGTGAATATTGTGCATCAAGTTCTGGAAGGGTTCTGTTCTCCCACATACTTGTAGTAGAAATAGGATGCACTATGGTATCATAAAACTTCCTATACTTCTCAACCTTAAACCAATCATCACAATAATCTTCAAGCTTGTCCTTCACCCTTAAAATGCACCTTGTAGCATGTTTGCAAGGTCTCCCACTAATCTGTCACCTTTGATAGTCATAGAATCTATCACCCAACCTAACAATAAAGTTGGTTTTGCCTTCAGTGACATCAAACTCCCCCCTCCCTATATGGATGATGCTACTGCAATTCCTACTTTTCCCTTCAATGAGCTTTAACTGCTTCTCCACATGAGGAAATACTTTACCCTCCCATGATTAAGCCTTTTCAAATCTCTTAACAAACCTTCCCCCTATAAGCTTCGTAATATCTTCTAACATTGTTAAAATAGGCTTACCCCTGAAATTCAGGATAGCATGGTTGAAACTTTCAACAAAGTTATTTGTGTTGTCAGTACTTTTTAGGGTATGATCAAACTTGAATCTGGCCCAGTGCCCTAAAGGTTCAGTATCCTTCAACCAATGGTATGCTGGAGCATCTTTTTCCTTAATTTGTTCCATGGCTTTCCCATGCACATAAGCAGAATATGCATTTGTAGCAATATAGAAATAAGCATGGAACTAAGCACCTATGTGCAAATAGTAGTACCAGCAAGAATCAGACACATTAGAAAGTAAAACAACTACAACTGTAAACAGCTTGTCAACTACAAAAAGTCAAGAGACATAGCTTGTTGCTTGGGTAAGTTGATGCAAAGTTTTGTACAAATGGATGACACAAACCCTTCTTCTAGCTGTTAGCATAACTTTGTTCAATGCACTTATGGTCCCCTATAGTTAAGGAAGTTATTTTGAATGAATCAATTACAAAACAATGACAGATAATATAAGCCTTACAAGCATTAAAGGAAGTTACCTTGTGCCTGTCAGATAGAATAGTGAATTTGGACTGATTCTCAATAGCATCAAGAGCTCTCACAAGCCCGTCTAAGAAGAAGCACCACCCTTGGTGATTTTCTTTCTCAACAACTGTAAAAGCCAAGGAAAATTGAACATTATTCTCATCAAGGCCCATGATTGTCATCAACACACCCTTGTACAGTCCCTTTAAATGATAGGCATCAATCCCAATAATTGGCCTGCAGTATTGTTTGAATGAAGAAATAGCAGCCCCAATTCTAATGAATAAGTGCTTGAAGCTGGGGTTCTTCCTAGGACCTTCCTCAATCCAGTTTATGAAGCATGTGGACCCAGGATTCTTTGCTTTAAATTCCTCAATGTAGTGAGCTAACATCTTACGGCCCTCTTCATGTTCGCCTTCAATAATCTCTCTCATTGTTCTCATAGCCCTCCAACAAGTGTGGTTAGGGACTCGAATGCCAAACTACTTCGTAATGGACTCCTGCATGCCTGCTACTTTCATCTTTGGACTAGCTCTAAACATTGACAGCAAATGGTTCACCACCGATTTTGAGGTTGGCATCCTATTTTGTAATGGCCTAGGACAAGAATGTTTCCCTGTGATTTTCTTCACCATCCATGTAAATCTATTAACAAGAACAATGGAATGGATCCTCTAATTACACCTAGGATATGCACATTTCTGTCTGTACCTTGTCTTCTTATTTTTTATCTTTTGTAAATGAAACCGTCTTTAATATAAAGGTCCTTAATCACTTATGGCATATCCTACTTGCTTGTAAATATGTGCCACGGTGCTAAACTTGTACTTCCATCTCTATTCCTACTCCACATAACACCTTACTTATTTTGTTCACAACCAGATTCCTGTCACCCTCACCATGACTGATCTCCCTCCCAAAATCCATTCTAGACTCAGCATCAAACTCTAATTCCATGTCATCAAGTCCTTCGTTAGAGCTGAAGCTCTCTTCATCAAGAGAAGTGTCATCATATTCTTCAATAGCCTCCTGCTCAGCCTCATTGAAATTAGCATCGTCACTGTCATCACTCATTTCATCTCCCTCATTATTTCCTCTCGCTAGTTACATTTCCCCAACATACTTAGCCAACTCATCAACATAGGGTTCAAGCTCTTTTGCTAATGTGTTCAAATTAAAATCAACAAGTTCATTAAGGTTAAGGATTGATAGGTCAAAGCACACCATTGAAACTAGGGAGACAAGGGGATGGGATGCATTCCTAGATTATTTTGACCTCCTCCTAGGGGTTCTTGGCAGATTAGGAGCCTTACTTGGTAACACATGGGAGCTACCTTTGGGAGACAATGTCAGTAATCTTGTCTTAGGCCTAAAAGAGGAGGTTCGGCTTGCTTGTGGAGTTAGCTCTTTAGGGATGCTGACCTGTGCCCGCAAGTACGTGAATGTTGTAGTTTAGAAAAGGGATCATTCCCATACAGACCACTTGTAGTCTATTGAGTATTATCCTATAAAAGTTCTGAGCAAGCAAATTTCAATTGAGAGTTTGAACGACACTATATTCTAATTAGAAAATTCAATCAATTCAAAACATCTAGAGATTTGTTTTACCTAGTGAAGACGTGGATCAATGTAAAATAACATGCACTTGATATGTAATGGGAGATTGATAGGGGTTCAATTGTAGTTAGAATTCAATCTTTTCTTTCAAAATAAACTAAATTGCCTAAACTAACCAATTGTCATTCTTTCAAATGTTCTTGTTCAGTCTAAGTTATGGATTGGTGATGGCTAAAGGTCCTCTTAACAGGCGAATCTTTCTTAAGTATTGCTAAGTCAAGTCTTATCTTGTTGATCAAATAGTAAGTTTCACCTTTCAGTCCTTCACTTACCTATTTAGAATTAGTAAGCAAATTTGGCAAAAATTTACTCTCAACAATCTTACACACAAGATAGAATTCAACTAATTCCAAGCAAGAACAAGTGCAACTAAATAAAAATGAGAGATTCCACCATCAATTAGCTAACAATCCTTAGATTGAGAAAACTACCCACACATACTTAAAATACCAACAACTAAATAAAGTTTGAGAGAAGAAAATTTAGCATAACTGGAGATCCTCTAAGGGTTTCCCAACTTTGCAAGGGCTCCAAAGAGCAAGCACTTCTTCACAACTTACACTTAAAACTAACTGGAAATCTAAAACTAAGCTTAAGAAAATGGAAAAGAATGGAAAAGATTAGAGAGTAGGTGTTCTCTTTTTCTATCTCTCTTCAAATCTACTGTGAAATGGCTCTATTTGAAGAAGAACTCGATCAACCTCAGCAAAACGATGAAGGAAAACAAAGAGACTTGTAGTTATGGTCATACCATAGACCGTGGCCTTCATGATGAATCGTCCGTGGCGAGGTTTATCTCAATATTCTTCTTTTCTTTCTTCCTTCCACGGGTATGGTGACTTGGGGTTGCCCATGAGGGGTCAAGCTACACTCATTTAGATGTCAAATCTAGGTAAAATGGTCCAGACAAAACACAGAAAAAACTATACCCGAGTGTAAAATAGAAAAAGGAGTGCAGAATATACCATAAAACACATAATTCTCCCTAAAAATGACACAAAATGATCTCAAAATAGAGTGCATTTTAAGAACTTATCAAACTCTCCCATACTTAAACCATTGCTTGTCCCAAAGCAACTATGAAACTAAGGCTAAAAACAAATAACCTCAAAACTGTTATAAATAGATAGGAGCAGGAAATTTTCAAAATAAATGTAAGAACCATCACATCAAAATAAAATTAACTCGAACAATCACATTGGCATATTATAATAAGTAGAGTTAGAAGAACTAATAAAACCTCACTTTAGGGATGAGGCACTTATCACTCATGTGGTTAAAGTAAAATGCAGTTCTCTCAAATCTCATTCCATAGAACCGAATGAACCATAAGCTTGATAAGACTCTCTAATTCGCCAACACTACAATGCAAAACACACAACGAAATCATAGGGCTTTTTAATGTCTGTAACGGGAAAAATCGGGTAAGGGCAAGGAGGGAACAAACATTCTGTGAGTTGTGGAGCTAAAAGTCAAAGACTAAGAGCATAAACTATCATCTTCTAACTAAAACATATTCCTCAAGCCTATACATCTCAACATATCAACAACATCCCCAGTAAGGTCACAGGAGAAAGTGCTTAAAAATATGAAACCAATGCCAAATCCTTTTATTTCATCATTTTTTTCCTCTTTTGTGTGTTTTTTCATTGCTTCCTTTTTTTCAACACATTTTTTTTAAACACCATTGGTGTGGTTTGTTTTTTTTTTTTTTTTTTGGGTTTTCTTTTTTTTTTTTCAACCATCAAAGAGGAGGATCATACTAAACAAAACTATGCACTTTCAATGCTTTTCTTACAACTCATAAAACATAACCCAATTAATTTGAAGGGAAAATAGAGCCTGAATCCCTTATCACATCCCACCAAACCACAATATCCATAAAAAGGTTATTAACCATAAACTACTCCCAATCAACTATGAAACTCTATAGCCTTAGCTAAAAGAGTAAGGCATGTGTGTGGCCACAGATGATAATATAGGTTTTCATCAATAAACACGATAAAGGCTTAAAGGGGTAGCAAGGGATAAATCATTTATATAAGGGTGTCTATTTGATCAATGTGGCTTATAAAGTCAAAGAAAGGCTCAATCATGTTACCTAAATGTGCATGCTAAATGTGATATTAAAAAAGAGTCAAAGCAAGTTCTAGAGACTTGAAATCTAGGAAGAGCCACATATGAAAGCAAATATGAGACTAAAATCATGAATTAGTCTATTCAAGCTCAAAATCTCATAGGACAAAGCTTATCTAGCTCATTGAATTTCATACGCAAAATACTCATGCCAAGAGTCATTAAGCAATTAATTCATATCTAACTTGATGGTCAAAACATGAAGCATAGTTTAAAAACTCATAAACAAACACTTTATTTACAAATGGGCCTAACAAAAAGGGTCAAAAAAAGCAAAAGAAAGCCATTTAGTCAAAAGAATCATCATTAGATGATTTATAGGCTCATCTTTCAAGTTTGTATAGTTCTTTTTGGTTTCTGGTTTTTTTTTTTTGGTTAGTAAGCCTAAAATACAAATAAAGACTAAAGAAAATGTCAAATGAAACTAAAATGAAGAAAGAAACCTAAAAATGCAAACTAAAATGAAGAAAGAAACTAAAAAAAACTAAATGATAAACTAAATGATGAACTAAAAATGCAAACTAAACCTAAATGGATGACCTAAAAAACGCAAACTTTTACACATCCACAACACACATATATACAACCACAAACACATAACAATTACAACAACTCCCCGATACTTAGACAAAGCATTGTCCTCAATACAAGCACATAAAAAGCAGAAGGCTCTAAAAGGGAGGGGGATCAGATAGTTGATGGACAGCGGTATCGTTAATAGGTTTCCCTACATAGTAAGGTTTAAGACGCTGCTCATTTACCTTAAACATACTAGTTGTCTCGCTCCATACTTCTACTGCTCTATGAGGGAAAACTTTCATAACTTTAAATAGGCCTAACTACCAAGATCTTAGCTTGCCCGGAAATAATCGCAACTTAGAATTGAACAACAAGACGGAGTCACCTACCTCAAATCTCTTCATTATAATATGCTTGTTAGGCTAGTGCTTGGTCCTTTCCTTAAAAATTCTCGAGCATTTATAGGCCTCCAGACGTAACTCATCTAACTCATTCAATTACAAAAGCCTCTTCTCACTGACCGCCTTAAGATCGAAGTTTAGAGTTCTAACTGCCCAATATGCATTGTGTTCTAACTCAACCGCCAAATAGCAAGATGTTCCTAAAACTAAGCGATATAGAGTAGCACTGAGAAGTGTTTTATAAGCAGTCTGGGAAGCCCAAACTACATCGTCAAGCTTTTTAGACCAATCTTTTCGGGACTGATCGATAATTTTTTCCAAAATCCTTTTCAACTCTCAATTAGACAACTCAACTTGGCCATTGGTTTGCGGATGATAGGAAGTATCAATTTTATAAAAAAACCCCATACTTCTTTAAGAGGGATTTAAGTGGTTTGTGGCAAAAACAAGTTCCATTATCACTCAAAAGAACTCTTGGTGTGCTAAATGTTGTAAATATGTTCTTTTTAAGAAACTTAATTACCAACTTGGAATCATTAGTAGGAGAGGCAACAGCTTGTACCCACTTGGAAACGTAGTCAACCGCCATGAAGATATAAAGATTATTGTGAGAAGAAGGAAATGGTCCCATAAAGTGAATCCCCCTAACATCAAAAAGTTCTATCTCAAGAATCCCACTTTGAGGCATCCCATGCCTTTTGGGAATGTTCCTCATTGGCATCTATCACAACCAATAATGAAGGTTCTAACATATTTAAAGAGAGTGGGCCAATAGAAATTGGCTTGAAGCACCTTAGCCATAGTCTTGTAGGGTCCAAAGTGTCCACCATAAGTTAAGGCATGGTAATGGTGGAGAACACCAGGAACCTCATCTTCTGCTGAACATCTTCTGTATACTCTATCTCCACACAACTTATAGAGCAAAGGCTTTCCCCACGCATAATATTTCGCATTATGTAACACCCCCAACCCCTAAGGTCAGGAGCATTACGCTTTCTTAACTTTTAACTTAAAATTCTGGGGCAAAACGGACAGAGTTTCCCCTAAAAACTGACCGTTTCTAGTCTAAAAGCCTTACAATAAACCTCTGCAAATCAACAGAAGCGTAAAACATTTAAAAGAAGCTCAACGGCTACACGCCAGAGTTTATAATTCAATGAGCCACTCGTTCGGAGTACACCAAATAGAATAGTTCATTAATAAAGAATAAATAAAAGATACAACTCAACAGTTCACACAACCGGAGTATTGGGATTTACATCCCAAATTATAACTAGCTTTGACCAAGAAAACATCTAACTAATTAGATGGTTGGCTTATACGGCCATACAGAGCGACCTTCATACCATATGCATTACATGAACTAGAATAATTGTTTACAAACGTTTACAAACTAAGAATACTTTACATGACTTCATTAAAGATGTATGTTCCCTTCAAATGGGCATACACGACACCTTGCAAGCAAGAATAGATTCCATCTTGACATAGCTGACATAACGTCTTCCTGTCATAAAGAAAACCTGGGGGAAAAAGGGGAAAGAGTAGTGGGATGAGCAACCACACGCTTAGAGAGTGTCCCCTGACCCCCTTAAAACCAAAACCGCTGCAGGCAATAATATCTTTAATAGTCACATATCACGTATTCACACTTTAATATGGTATTAGGCATTCGTAAAGTCCTTATGAAAGGGTTACCAAACATAAACTTCATTTCAGCCACTCAAACATATTTCTAGGTCCCTCAATGACTAAGTTCCTTAACTAACAAGCAGTTAAGCACGTAAGCAAGCATCGAGGGCTAAGTATAGGGATCTTTCTTTTTATAACATAACCTTTTAGCATTCCATTTAAACTATACATGAAACATCATTCTTATGATGCGCACATAAGGCTATCCCTTTTCATAATCATACTTTTCTTGGCATTTCACTCATATGGTATACATAAGGCACACACAAATTTCAGGTCTCATTCAAATCTCATTCATAGGGTATGCATGAAATATGATCATATGGCTTTCTTTTTCATGATCGTATCTTGCTTAGCATCTTATTCAGAAGTTATACTTGGAATATTCACATAAAGCTTTATTTTCATTAGCATACTTTACTTAGATCTCATTCATATAATGTGCACAAGCATATTTCTTTCTTCTTGTGAAAACACTTTGCTTAGCCTTACTTGAAATCCTATTCACATTTCATTCATAAGAAAAGCACAGGGCATGCACAGAAAACTTTTGTTCTTTTCCTGAAAACACTTTGCTTGGCCTCTTGAGGCCCATAAAAACTCTTTTTTTAGCCTCTTTGAGGCTCGTTTTCAGTAAAAGAAATCTCTTTTGTATTGGTCACATAATGACCCTTATAACTTTTCACATTTCATTCAACTGGCCTCTTAATGGACCTTGAAACTTTCTTTCTTCTGAAATACTTAAAATGGTAAAATGCCTACTGCTTTTCTTTGCTTAGTAGGAAAATACATCTGGCATAAGATCATTACAGGGTACTGATTGGGTGAGATCTATTCTCAACCCCATAGTGAGACCTAACGCTTACGCTTAAGCTCTTACTCATGGGATGACTACATATAACATATCGGACCATTACCTTCGTCAGGGTCTTTTAGGGTCTCCTAATACCAGGACTTATCCCCTAGGCTAAAATAATCATTCATAACATATTGTCCGAAGCACATTATCTTAGCCAATTAAAAGCGTATGGGCCATAACGGCTGATAATTTTGCTGTCTCTCACAGCGAAATCTTTTTTTCACACATCGCACTTTCTTTTCAATCAAATTCTTTAGGGATTCCCCCGTTCAAGTGAGTTCACTCCTAAAATGAAGTTCTTGTAGCTAAAATAGGCCATTGATTGCTAATAGTCATGGCTATTATTATTTTGAAACATGAGAAACATCCTTTTTCAAAACAACACCTTCACACGCATAATGCATCTTAATAACAGAAAAGGAGAGGGATTTCCACGTATTACATTCAAGCACTTCATAATCATTTCAACAGCACAATGAGCCAAACACGGCCTCGCAATCCACACAATTGCGGTTAATTCATAACCTAGGCTCCCTCCTCACAAGCACCATACCACAAAGAACCTCGAACTACTCATAGTTCTACCTCAAACCATCCAACTATAATCTCGATTTTCAATTTAGTAATGATAACATATTATCAAGCAAGCTTATAAAGAGAAGTGTAATAAGGTTTATGCGCTTACCTAGGCACGCAGCACCATCCAGCGGTGCATTATAGCATATATAAACACATACACATATATATCTATATCGCATCAACTTGAAGCAGGCGCTTAATGAACCGTATTAAACTAACAAGGCATGAAACTCGATTACATTCATGACTTACGTTTAAGAATTAAGCATGTCATACCCATGTCATTTTAAATTACTATTCAGGTATAAAATAACTAGTTAAGCAGCATCGATTCAAGGGTTTCGTTTATTCTATCGAAGTTATTATTCAAGCCTAATTAAGCTAACTAAGCCTCATATGAATCCAGGCGTTCGTTCATTATATCGAAATTGCTAATCAGGCATACATTAACCAATTAGGCAAACATTGAATCAAGGGTTCTGTTCATCTTATCAAAGTTACTGTTCAAGCCTAATTAAACCAACTGAGCATAATGTGAAGCAAGGCATTCGTTTATTATATCGAAGTTACTATTCAAACCCATTTACCTCATTTAAGCATAGTACGATTCTAGGCATATTTATCATATCGATGTTACTATTTGAACTTAATTAGGTCATTTAAGCATATTACGATTCTAGGCATTCGTCTATTATATCGAAGTTACTATTTGAACCTATTTGAGTCATTTAAGCATAATACGACTCTAGTCATTTATTTATCATATCGATGTTACTATTTGAACTTAATTAGATCATTTAAGCAGATTACGTTTCTAGGCATTCGTTGATTATATCGAAGTTACTATTTGAACTTATTTAAGTCATTTAAGCATAATACGATTCTAGGCATTCATTTATTATATCGATGTTACTATTTGAACTTAATTAGGTCATTTAAGCAGATTATGATTCCAGGCATTCGTTTACTATATCGAAGTTACTATTCGAACTTATTTACGTCATTTAAGCATAATACGATTCTAGGCATTCATTTATCATATCGAACTTACTATTCAAGTCAACCCTTCAAGCATGCGTTAACTTTATTCCTTGAATCGAACCTAAACATGCATAACTCATTTCGAACTGTATTTTCAGGCACGTAATAACTGAATTCACTTAAATCGAATCTAAACATACATAACTCATTTTGAACTAAGTTTTCAGGCATGTATTCCATCTAACTTAACATGCACAGTTTCTCAGTACATATTTCATAAAATAAACTAAACCTAAGCTGACATGCATCATCGTTTAGGCTAAAATGTTTTCGAATCTACTAATACTTAGGAGGCGAGAAACACCCACCTAGACTCCAAGATAGAGGCTCATTCGAAGGGCTTAGGGCTCGACTTTAGGTGCTTGAAAACTTCAATTCCTCAACCCTTTGCTGTAGCCGTGTCCCAAACCACACGAATAAACCCCCAAAACGATCTAACCCCTTGCTCACTCACTCGAATTTGAGATGGGCAGTCAGTGTAGCGAATCTATACCCAATTTCTAGAAGATTTGAAGCAACTAGAGGCATGGTTGTATGGTCAAGCAAGGGTATGCGTTCGACAGTCCAAAATAGCACCCAAATCCACCTGAAATGTGGTGAATTCACTCGAATTTCAGCTCAGAATTCATGGCAATGGCCTTGTTTGAGGTTGGGTGGTAAAATTCGAAGATTTTCGGGCTGGGTGAGGCGAAAAATTTTATGGTTTTGGGAGCTTGTTAGCCGCGTTTATGGTGATGAAGGAGGAAGAAGAAGATACAGAGGATAGAGAGAGATGGCTCGGGGATGGGGTGTGATCGCGATAGGGGAAGAATAAAAGGGCCAGGTGAATTTTACAAAAATGCCCCTTCCCCTTCCTATTTTGTTCCAAGCTGTTCAGTATTTGGCACAGCTAGTCTAATCCGTATCCCGAATTCTAAACCCAACTGCTAAAACGGCCTTTCATCGGTTATTCACTCCTAAAATATTGAGGTTCAAATTAATAACTAACGAAACGAACTCTAAAGTGGACAACTAATCGAAGTCGGGTTCCTAATTGATTTAGTACTCGTTAATAATCCATATTAACGCTTACTAAAATCATCGAAAGATTTTCAAAACTAATAATAGCAGTAATATTAAATGGCGACGAAAACATTCTTTTTTAATAAAACTATCGTTCAGATAAGCATATCAGTAATAATTTAACTTGTATAGTTAATAAAAATACGATTTTATAATGTAAAAAGATAAGATAGTCAGGTTAACTTAAAATGAAGAAGGTGGGTCTTATACTCTTCCCTCCTTAAAAGAATTTCGTCCTCGAAATTCTAAAACTAAGTTCAGTCATTTCTAGAATGTACGCACCCAAACTATGATCTACACGGTAGGTTTTCAAAAGGTTTCATTTTGCAAACACTACTTCTTTTAAATCGAAGGAAAAAGCTTATGATATCCAGCCTCCTCCTCGCCAATCCTCATCAAGCATCTACTCACTCTATTTAGGCGCCGATGGCAAATCGCATTGAAGAGGGGCAAATGAGTTGGCATGGAAACCATATTGAGTTTGTTTTGAAACTGAAACATAGATTTTTGATAATCTAAACTCAGTTCGCATAGTAAGCAACCACTCTATGCATATGCATCTATAAGTGGGCATCTAAAGGCATAACAATCGGGACAATGACATCTTAAGGTCATACACTAGTAGTCTCATTCTAAAACATGAATTCAAGACAATTTTAGGATCACAACGGTTAATTTGGAGGCTCCTATAACACATTAAAGCAGCAAGGGAATCACACAGGCATCCCGTAGCATCACATAACATTTATAAATGACAACACACATGAACTATACACATGTTCGCAATAATGTCACACTTGAAATTAGGCATAACCCATAGAGTTAATCCATATTTTAGTGTATAAAGGGCATGTCACTGCGCTAGTGCATGCGGTCATTTAAACTATAATAGGAAGCAATAGGAGTCATGTAATGCAAGCGACACACTAAAATCATATCAAGCAGTAAGTCACACATGCTAGACTGGGCGCCCAACTCAATTACATCCTATACAGGCTCAAAACAGGCATCAAGAATGCTCGTGTACTCAACAGTTCATCCACATTCAACAATTCTATCTATAGATACTCCTATGGTCTCATACAGTACATGACGCTGTAATAATTCTTTTAAGGCATGCAGACTCATGGGGATCTCACATAGAAAGAGCACCTATACGTGTAATCCCCATTTGCACCTTGTGGTCAGCGATTCGCCATAAAACTCATCTAAATTTAGGAGAGGTCGGCGACCAACGACTATGATTGTTGAGTATGGTCGACATTAATGGTCTTACGAGACACGCACTTGTCCCTAAGCGATCCTAGGGGTCTTGCTGTGTAGGTCGCTTACCTAAGTAGGGATTGTTTACTCCGTAAAATTCCAAAGTCTACTAGGTTCTTTCTCCCTTGTGCCTTCTAGGTATATCATCCAACCAAAACATTACCACCGCACATCATGAATCACAGTCTGTTTTGGGAGAAAGCAAGTAATGCATGGTTTAAGCAACAATGGCAAAGAAGGGCACAACAGGCATACTTATGCAATGTTTAACCAGGCCCTACCGCTAGCATTTGCATACAGAAAAAGCTCCTAATTCTACTCAGGCAAGTCAAAATTCACAACAGCAAGGTGTCGTTTAGTAGGATTATCAATCATAATAGCCAATCTCGACACGTATACATGCGAGCTTAAACTCATTCATCATTGCAAAAGGGACACAAGTCCTTCGATGTAAAGTAAAAATGGAGCTCGACAATCAAAAGGACATTAACATTTCAAAACCTTGAATTTGAAAAGCAAAAAATAGCTTATCCGTTTTGCGCTCCTGCTCTACTAACCTTTGAGCACATCCGCTCACTCCATTACGGGGCTCGGGGAGCAAATTGTATTTTAGGGGCAAAGACGAGCTTAGAAAAAGATTTTCAATGCTCGAGTCTAAATCAACGTGCTTTAACTATCGATTATCCTATCAGAGCGCGTGAAGAAAGCATTTACTAATTGAATCATCACTTAGCTTACACAAGGATGTGCAGGTTAGCTGGGTTCACATTCTAACACACGACTCACATACATCCGATTGGCTCAACCGGATCACCTAAAAGTCAATTAATGAAGTCAATTAGTACGTTAAGAACATATTACACCAATGAAGTACTCACAACGTCACCTGAAGGTGTGGGGAGAGCTATTTGACTCCTATACTAACGCACAAGTCGCCATTTTTATTCAATCGACCTTCTCGAGCCATACATAACTAGTTAAGTGCAGCAACGATCATACAAAGCTCACATTAGCACACAAAGCACAACATATGTCACATTATCATAACGTGTTCATAGGCGACTATATGAAATGCAAGACTCAAGTCACGGGCAATGGTCGCAGGACCTTTGCTCTGATACCATCAGTGTAACACCCGCAGCCCCTAAGGCCAGGAGCATTACGCTTTCTTAACTTCTTACTTAAAATTCTGGGGTGAAACGGACAGAGTTTTCCCTAAAAACTGATCGTTTTCAGGCTAAAAGCCTTACAATAAAACCCTGTAAATTAACGAAAGTGTAAAACATTTAAAAGAAGCTCAACGGCTACACGCCGGAGTTCATAATTCAATGAGCCACTCGCTCGGAGTACACCAAATAGAATAGTTCATTAATAAAGAAGAAATGAAAGATACAACTTAAGGATTCACACAACCGGAGTATTAGGGTTTACATCCCAAATCATAACTAACTTTGACCAAGAAAACATCTAACTAATTAGATGATTGGCTCATACGGCCATACAGAGTGACCTTCATGCCATATGCATTACATGAACTAGAATAATTATTTACAAACATTTACAAACTAAGAATACTTTACATGACTTCATTAAAGATGTAAGTTCCTTTCAAATGGGCGCACATAACACCTTGCAAGCAAGAATAGATTCCATCTTGACATAGTTGTATCAACTTCTTCCTGTCATAAAGAAAACCTAGGGGAAAAAGGGGAAAGAGTAGTGGGATGAGCAATCACACGCTCAGTGAGTGTCTCCCGACCCCCTAAAACCAAAACCGTTGCAGGCAATAATATCTTTAGTAGTCACATAACACGTATTCACACTTTACTATAATGTTAGGCATTCGTAAAGTCCTCATGGAAGGGTTACTAAACATAAACTTCATTTTAGCCACTCAAACATATTTCTAGGTCCGTCAATGACAAAGTTCCTTAACTAACAAGCAGTTAAGCGCATAAGAAAGCATCGAGGGCTAAGCATAGGGATCTTTCTCTTTATAACATAACCTTTTAGCATTCCATTTAAACTATACATGAAACATCATTCATATGATGTGCACATAACATTATCTCTTTTCATAATCATACTTTTTCATATGGTATACATAAGGCACGCACAAATTTCAAGTCTCACTCAAATCTCATTCGTAGGGTATGCATGAAATATGATCATATGGCTTTTTTTTTCATGATCGTATCTTACTTAGCATCTCATTCCGAAGTTATACTTGGAATATTCACATAAAGCTTTATTTTCATTAGCATACTTTGCTTAGATCTCATTCATATGATATGCACAAGCATCTTTCTTTCTTCTTGTGAAAACATTTTGCTTAGCCTTACTTGAAATCCCATTCACATTTCATTCATAAGAAAAGCACACGGCATGCACAAAAAACTTTTCTTCTTTTCTTGAAAACACTTTGCTTAGCCTCTTGAGGCCCATAAAAACTCTTTTTTTAGCCTCTTTGAGGCTCATTTTCATTAAAGGAAATCTCTTTCATATTGGTCGCATAATGACCCTTATAACTTTTCACATTTCATTCAACTGGCCTCTCAATGGCCCTTGAAACTTTCTTTCTTCTGAGATACTTAAAATGGCAAAATGCCAACAGCGTTTCTTTGTTTTGTAGGAAAATACATCTGGCATAAGATCATTACAGGGTGCTGATTAGGTGAGATCTATTCTCAACCCCATAGTGAGACCTAACGCTGACGCTTAAGCTCTTACTCCCGGGACAGCTACATATAACATATCGGACCATTACCCTCGTCGGGGTCTTCTAGGGTCTCCTAGTACCAGGACTTATCCCCTAGGCTAACATAATCATTCATAACATATTGTCCCAAGCACATTATCATAGCCAATTGAAAGCGTATGGGCCATAACGGCTAACAATTTTGCTATCTCTCACAGCGAAATCTTTTTTTCACACATCGCACTTTCTTTTCAATCAAATTCTTTAGGGATTCCCCCATTCAAGCGAGTTCACTCCCAAAACTAAGTTTGCATACCTAAAATAGGCCATTGATTGCTAATAGGCATGGCTATTATTGTTTTGAAACACGAGAAACATCCTTTTTCAAAACAACACCTTCACGCGGATAATGCATCTTAATAACATAAAAGGGGAAGGATTTGCACGTATTACTTTCAAGCACTTTATAATCATTTCAACAACACAATGAGCCGTACAAGGCCTCGCAATCCATATGATTGCGATTAATTTACAACCCAGTCTCCCTCCTCACAAGCACCGTACCACAAAGAACCTCGAACCAATCATAGTTCTACCTCAAACCATCAAACTACCATCTCGGTTTTTAATTTAGTAATCATAACATATTATCACGTAAGCTTATAAAGAGACGTGCAATAGGGTTTATGCACTTACCTGGGCAAGCAGCACCATCTAGCGGTGCATTATAGCATATATAAACACGTGCAAATGTATATCTATATCGCATCAACTTGAAGCAGGCACCTAATGAACCGTATTAAGCTAACAAGGTATGAAACTCGATTACATTCATAACTTACGTTTAGGAATTAAGCATGTCATGCCCATGTCATTTTAAATTGCTATTCAGGCATAAAATAATTGGTTAAGCAACATCGATTAAAGGGTTTCGTTTATTGTATTAAAGTTACTATTCAGGCCTAATTAAGCCAACTAAGTCTCACATGAATCAAGGCGTTCGCTCATTATATCGAAATTACTAATTAGGCGTACATTAACTAATTAGGCAAACATCGAATCAAGGGTTACGTTCATCATATCAAAGTTACTATTCAAGCCTAATTAAACAACTGAGCATAATATGAATCAAGGCATTCGTTTATTACATCGAACATACTATTCGAACCCATTTACCTCATTTAAGCATAGTACGATTCTAGGCATTCATTTATCATATTGATGTTGCTATTCGAACTTAATTAGGTCATTTAAGCTGATTACGATTCTAGGCATTCGTTTATTATATCAAAGTTGCTATTCGAACTTATTTAAGTCATTTAAGCATAATACGATTCTAGGCATTCATTCATCCCATTGATGTTCCTATTTAAACTTAATTAGGTCATTTAAGCTGATTACGATTCTAGGCATTTGTTTATTACATTGAAGTTGTTATTCGAACTTATTTAAGTCATTTAAGTATAATACAATTCTAGGCATTCATTTATCATATTGAAGTTACTATTCAAGTCAACCCTTCGGGCATGCATTACTAAATTCCTTGAATCGAACCTAAACATGCATAACTCATTTCTAACTATATTTTTAGGCATGTAATAACTGAACTCACTTGAATCGAATCTAAACATACATAACTCATTTCGAACAAAGTTTTCAGGCATGCACTCCATCTAACTTAACATGCATAGTTTCTTATTACATATTTCATGAAATTAACTAAACCTAAGCTGAAATGCATTATCGTTTAGGCTAAAATGTTTTCGTATCTACTAATACTTAGGAGGCGGGAAACACCCTCTTGGACTCTAAGCTAGAGGCTCGTTCGAAGGGCTTAGGGCTCGACTTTAGGTGCTTGAAAACTTCAATTCCTTAACCCTTTGCTGCAGCCGTGTCCCAGACCATACGAATAAACCCCCAAAACCATCTAGCCCCTTGCTCACTCACTCGAATTTGAGATAGGCAGTCAGTGTAGCAAATCTATTTCTAGAAGATTTGAAGCGACTAGAGGCATGGTTGTATGGTCGAGCATGGGTATGCGTTCGACACTCCAATACAGCGCCCAAATCCACCTGAAATGTGGTGAATTCACTCGAATTTCAGCCCAGAATTCGCGACAATGGCTTTGTTTAAGGTTGGGAGGTAAAATTCGAAGGTTTTCGGGTTAGGTGAGGTGAAAAATTCGGTGGTTTTGGGAGGTTGTTAGCCACGTTCATGATGATGAAGGAGGAAGAAGAAGATATAAAGGAGATAGAGAGATGGCTCGGGGATAGGGGGTGACCGCGACAGGGGAAGAATAAAAGGGCCAGGTGAATTTTACGAAAATGCCCTTTCCCCCTCCTATTTTGTTCCAAGCCGTTCAGCATTTGGCACAGCTAGTCTAATCCGTATCTCGAATTCTAAACCTAATCGCTGAAACGACCTTTTATCGGTTATTCACTCCTAAAATATCGAGGTTCGAATTAATGACTAATGAAATGAACTCTAAAGTGGACAACTAATCGAAATCGGGTTCCTAATCGATTTAGTACTCGTTAATAATCTATATTAATGCTTACTAAAATCATCGAAAGATTTACAAAACTAATAATATTAATAATATTAAATAGCGATAAAAACATTCTTTTTTAATAAAATTATCGTTTAGATAAGCACATCAGTAATAATTTAACTT
Organism: Carnegiea gigantea; assembly: GCA_029747015.1. Classification (NCBI taxonomy): domain Eukaryota; kingdom Viridiplantae; phylum Streptophyta; class Magnoliopsida; order Caryophyllales; family Cactaceae; genus Carnegiea; species Carnegiea gigantea. Next base: position 27,084 of record JAKOGI010002934.1, read on the forward strand.
GTACTGTTAATAAAAATACGATTTTATCATGTAAAAAAGTAAGACAGTCAGGTTAACTTAAAATAATGAAGGCGGGTCTTACACATTAGGAAGGAATCTCTTCCATTGTTGATAAGATAACCCAGATGGTATAACTCCACACTCTTTGAAATTCACCAAATCAGCATACCATGGCGCCGCCTAGTGAGATATTGCAAGGAGTTAGTCATCAAGAAAATAGTCGTCTTTGGGAAGTTCCTCTATTGAAGTGGCCTCCGGACCTAAGCAGGACATGTGGTATGTAACTACATTTTCACGACCTGCTTTGTCCTAAATTTCCAAGTCAAACTCTTGGAGGAGAAGCACGTAGCGAATAAGATGGGGTTTAGAGTCAGACTTCTTCAAGAGATGTTTCAATGCAGCATGATTTATAAAAATAATCACCTTAGAATTCATCAAATATGAACAGAATTTCTCCAAGACGAACACAACAGTTACAAACTCTCTCTCAGTTATGGCATAATTCATTTGAGCATCATTCAAAGTTCGACTTGCATAGTAGATGGCATAAGGCTTATTATCTTTCCTTTGTCCCGAAATCGCTCCCACTACACAGTCACTAGTTTGCATATGACCTCAAAAGGTAACTCCCAATTCGGGGGCTATATAATTGGGCCGGAAATCCAAGCCTCCTGTAACCCGTGAAAGGCACTTAAACACTCTTCATTAAATTCAAAGGGCATATCTTTGACAGGCAAATGGGTGAGAAAATCTTAGTAATTCCATCGTGGCAAAAGTTGGGCTAACTGGTGAAGAAGCTTCCAGGAATTGAGCATACATTACTACTTCCATGTTTTATCTTGAGTAGTACTATCATTCAATAAACAATACTCAAGCGGATTATGAGAATCATTATTAGAAATGGCCTTTTATACCAAACTATCCACTACATAAATCCGATGGCACTCACCAGAGATAGAAGGAAATTGAGATGCTTTAATCAAGTTAAATTCCATATGTTCATCATCTACATCAAAAGACAACTTGCCATTTTTAACATCTATACAACATCCACCGATGGCCAAGAATGGCCTCCTAAGAATAATAGGGGTGCACATATCCTCTTCCATTTAAAGGATTACAAAATCTACAGGCACATATAAATCTCCTACTTTAATGGGCACATCCTCTAAAATACCTACGGGGTACTTTACAAAACAATATGCCAATTGTAAAGAGATGGTGGTGGATCTCATTTCTCCTAGGTCCAGCTTCTTATAAAGAGAAAAGGGCATTAAGCTTACATAAGACCCAAAATCACATAAGGCATGATCTATTGACTCATTCCCTATCAGACAAGGGGATAGAAAAACTACCGTGATCCTTAAGTATAGCAGGGAGCTTATTTTGAATTACGGCACTACATTCTTCAGTCAATGCCACTGTTTCATGATCTTCTAGCCTTCTTTTATTAGATAAAATCTCCTTCAAAAATTTGGCATAAGAAGGCATTTGTCACAAAGCATCAGTGAATGCAATGATAATGTACATTTTCTTAAGGACCTCTAGAAACTTCCCAAATTGTTGGTTAAGTTTACCGTTAGCATTCGTTGGAGGAATGGTAAAGGTGGTACATGAGGTTTTGGGGTGAATTTGTTGGGGTCATCAGGACTCTTATTAGAAGTATTGTCACCTATAGCCTCATCAGAAGAAGTAGGTACTTCTTACTCGACAAGCTCATCCTTTCCATGATGTGAATGTTCATTTTGGCCAACTTCCTTAGGTCCCTCAAGTTACTTACCACCCTTAAAATCATGGCATTACATTCTTCCCTAGGGTTAAGTTCGTTCTTATAGGAAATTTACCTAAAGTTGTAGATGAAGATGTAGCTTAGTGAGCGATTTGAGCTTCCAACATCTTATTGTGAGTAGTAATCACATCAACATTAGAGGACAATTGCTTAATGTACTCAACTTGCTTTCGTTACGCCAAAGCATATTCTCCATCATAGTCTCTGAGTTGGATTTTTGAGGAGCTTGTTGAGGATAGGGTGGCCTTTGAAATCCAAGGGGTGGTCTAAAATTCGTTTGGAGCACGAATTAGGCATTAGACCTATAGGAGAAATTAAGGTGAGTCCTCCAACCAGGGCTATATGTGCTAGAGAAAGGACTAGTTGTTGGTCTACGGTTATAGTAGTTCACATAGTTGACCTAATCACTTACATCATAGGCAAAAGGACTACTCATTTGACAATGCACAGTCAAATGATCAACTGACTCACATATATCACATGATGGGAAAATGGTACTTGAACTGATAGAATTAACATTTAATCGCTCTAATTTTTAAGACATCGCATCAACTTTAGAAGAAAGAGTAGAAATAGCATCTAATTCTAACTTACCTCCAACTTGCTTCAATTGGTTCTCTCAGACAACCATTGGAAATTGTTAAGAGCCATCAATTCTATAAGATTGTATGCTTTATCTTCAGTTTTCTTCATAAGAGCACCTCCTGCCACCGCATCAATAGTGGATCTTAATAGCTGAGAGACTCCATTATAGAATGCCTGCATGATCATCCACCTTTTGAAGACCATGGTGAGGGCATAATCGTAAAAGGTCCTTGAATCACTCATAGGCTTCATAGAGCATCTCATCTTCCTTTTAAGAGAAGGTAGTGATCTGATTTCACAGGGTTGTCTTCTTGCTTGGAGGAAAGAACTTGGAAAGGAAAACTTTTGTAAGCTCATCCCACATCATGATGCATCCTGGAGGTAATGAGTGAAGCCATGACCTCACCTTATCCCTAAGTGAAAAGGGAAATAGGTGCAAGCGGATGACATCAATAGAAACTTCGTTGAGCTTTAACGTGGTATACACCTCTAAAAAGACCGGGAGGAGTAAGTTTCGATCTTCTAATGGGGTGCCTCCGAATTGGGATTGCTATACCATTGATATAATGGCTAGTTTGAGCTCAAAATTGTTCAATTCTATGGTTGTCCAAGCGATGCTTGAGGAAATGCCCTGGACTCCTAGGGTAACAAAATCTCAGAGTGTCCTTCTTTGGTCACCTCTTACTCCTGCCATCAATGAAGAAACTTCTTGAGCCCTTAGTCTTTGCCCTTCCACCCTTAATTTCTTCCTCCTAGAGTGAAAAGTTCTTTTGATTTCTAGATCAAATTCAAGCAAAAAGGGACTTCGTATACAATGGAGAAATCCTGTAAAATTACCAATAAAACCACAATGCAAATAAAAAATATAAAGAAAAAGAATAAAAAAAATCTTAGTCAATTTCGAAGGGCTAACTCAATATCCACAAATTTAGTCCCCGGCAATAACGCCAAAAACTTAACCTATGCCCGCAAGCGCACGGGTGTTGTAATTGAGAAAAGTTATCATTCCCATAGAGACTAATTATAGTATATTGAGTTTTGTCCTATAAAAGTGCTAAGCAAGTGAATTTCAATTGAGAGTTTGAACGACGCTATAATCTAATTGGAAAATTCAATCAATTTAAAACATCTAGGGATTTGTTTCACCTAGTAAAGATGTGGATCAATGTAATATAACATGCACTTGATCTATAATGGGAGATTGAAAGGGGTGCGATCATATTTAGAATTCAATCTTTTCTTTAGAAATAAACTGAATTGCCTAAACTAACCAATTGTCATTCTTTCAAATGTCGTGGTTTAGTGTAAGTTATGGATTTTTGATGGCGAAAGGTCCTTTTAGCAAGCGAATCTTTCTGAAGTGTTGCTAAGTCAAGTTCTATCTTCTCGAATAAATAGCAAGTTTCGCCTTTTAGTCCTTCACTTAACTATTTAGAATTAGCAAGTAAATTTGGCCAAAATTCACTCTCAATAATCTCACACACAAGATAGAATTCAACTAATTCCAATCGAGAACAAGCATAACTAAATAGAATCAGAGATTCCACTATCAATACTTGGCTAACAAGCCCTAGATTGACAAAACTACTCACACATACTTCAAATAATAACAGCTAAACAAAGTTCGAGAGAAGAAAACTTAGCACAATTGGAAATCCTCGAAGGGTTTTCCAACTTTGCAAGGGCTCCAAATAGCAAGCACTTAGTCACAACTTACAATCAAAGCTAACTAGAAATCTAAACTAAAGTTAAGAAAATGGAAAATAACAAAGAAGATTCGAGGGTAGGAGTTTTCTTTTTCTATCTCTCTTCAAATTTGCTGCGAAATGGCTCTATTTAAAGAAGAACACGATCAACCTCAGCCACGAACCATGGCCTTCACCATGGACCATCCACAGTAACATCTATCTCGACATTCTTCTGTTCTTTCTTCCTTTCAGGGGCATAGTAACTTGGGGGTGTCTGTGGGGGGTCAAGATACACTCATTTAGGAGTCAAATCTAGGGTAAAATGGTCTAAAAACCTACCAAACACAGAAAAGAACCATTCTCGAGCGTAAAACAGACGAAGGAGTGCATAATATATCATGAAACATATAATTCTCCCTAAAAATGGCACAAAATGACCTGAAAAGTGCACTTTAAGGACTTATCAAATGCTCTTTTTGCTTCAGAGGTCTATGATCTTGTCCTAGGCCTAGAAGAGGAAGTTAGGCTTGCTTATACACTAAGCATGTTTAGGGATGCTTTGTTTGCTTCTGAGGTTTGTGATTTTGTCCTAGGCCTACAAGACATAGGAGAGTTGGGTGTAGGTTGTGAAGTAGTGGGTGATGCTTTAGAGGATGTTGCCTTAGACTTAGGAGAGTCTGGAGTAGATTGGTGTGGAGATAACAAGTAGAAATAGTTGCCAGATGTGATTTGTAAGTTTGAAGTCATAGGTTGAGAAGATGGGTTGATTATTAGATTAGTTACCCAATTTGTAGTAGCCCCAAGGCTTAATTCAGCCTTAGGCTGGGAGACTCCTACATTATCATTACTCCTATCAATGTTTGCTATTGTAAGCTGAATATTTGAAGCCTTTTTTAAGTCAATAAAGTATATAGGAATGCATTTGTGTTTGTTTCCCTCCTAATAACTAGCAAGCCTAAGCCAATCCCCATCACAATCTAGAGGCCACTTCTGATTCTCTTCGTTTAGTGGATGCCATTGAAGCCCAGCAAATGTCGGGAAAGCATTCCTAGCTTGAATAGTGATTGATGCTTAGAATGCACTTCATTTTAGGGTCATTTTGCTGCATTTTTAGGGAGAATTATGTAGTTTATGTTACAATGAATACTCCTTTGCCCGTTTATGCTTGGCGATGGTTCTTTTCTGTGTTGTTTATGTTTTTGGACCTTTTTTTCCTTGCTTTAACTTCGATCAAGTATGTTTTGACTCCCAACGGATGCTCCTAAGTCACCATGCTTGTGAAGAAAAAAGAAGAACCAGAGAATGCTGAGACAGAGGCAATCATGGACCCTCTGTGGTGAAGGCCACAGTCTACAGTAAGTTTAAAACTGCTTGCCGCTTCATCTTCTTTCATGTTGTGCCTGAGAATGGCTGAGTTTATGCATAATAGGGTTCTTTTCAACTGCAAAAGTGAGAGCATAGAAAAACCAAAATATCCAATTCTCACTTTTATCATTAGTTTTAGGATTTTTCAAGTTTTCTTTAGAACAAGAAGAGGAATTGGAGTGGAAGATTAGCACTTGGGAGTTGGGGAAGCCATTGAAGACCACCATAATTGCTAAGTTTTTCTTCCCTTCCTAATCTCTTCTTGAACTTGTGTTGAGATGTTAATTATTCCCATTATGTGTGAGTAGTTTTTCCTTAATCTAGGGAGACCTCTTAGCCAAAGTATTGATGTTGGATATCTAATTTTTAATATTTGTGCTTTATCTAATTGGTTTGATTGAATTATATCTTGTAGATAAACTATTGTGAGTAAGTATTGGTTAGATTTGCTTACATACGCTGGATATTGAGTGAAGTACTAAAAGGAGAAACTCACTACTAGAAGAACAAGTTAGAACTTAATTTAACGACTGCTTGAAAGAGGGTTGTTTGTTGAGAGGAAAATTCTAGCTATTAAGAATCCATAAATAAGACTAAAACCAAAGATATTTGAAAGAATGTTAACTGGGTCAGTTTAGACAATTCGATTTGTTTCAAAAGAGAAAAATTGAATTCTTAGTTCGATTGCACTCATTTGAATCATCTAATCTAGATAAAGTGCATATTTAAATCCAACGGTTAAACTCTTTACTAGGAGAAGCAATCCCCTAGGTGTTTCTAATTCAATTGAATTTCCAATAGTTAATTAGTGATAGTAGAGACAACAGATAGAAAATTTTGTCGCTTAGCCCTTTTATAATAGATTCAAACTCGATAGACTATAATTGGTCTTTATGGGATTGATATTAAAATTATATTGCAACCACTGTGCGCTTGCAGTAGCAATTAAGTTTTTGGCGCCATTGTCGGGGCCCAATTTCGCGGACATTGAGTTCGCCTATTTGGAAACCAGGTATATTTTTTATCTTTTTCTTTTTCATGTATTTCTTAATTTGCATTGGTAGTGTTTTGTGCTGATTTTATAGGATCTTGCCACTTATATGCGAAATCCTTTTCCATTTGAATTTGATTGAGAAATAGAAAGGACTTTTCACTCTAGGAGGAAGAAGTTGAAGTTAGAGGAACAAAGAGCCAAAGCTTAAGAAGCCTTTTTCACGATGGCGGGAGGAGGAGATGACCCAAGAAGGACACTTCGGGATTTGTTACCCTGGGGGTCCAAGGCCTTGCCTCAAGTATCGCTCGATACAACGTGGAAGCCCACAACTTTGAGCTTAAGCTGACTCTTATTTCTATGGTGTAACAATCCTAATTTGGAGGCACCCCGCTAGAATATGCTAGCCTACACCTCTTGGTATTCTTAGAGATGTGTGATACGTTGAAGCTCAATGGTGTTTCAACTGATGCTATAAGGTTGCGGTTATTTCCATTTTCTTTGAGGGGCAAGACAAGAGTGTGGCTACATTCTTTGCCTTCAGGATGCATCACAACATGGGATGAGCTCACCAAAGTCTTTCTTGCGAAATTCTTCCCTCTAGCAAGATAACAAGTTTGAGAAACCAAATCACCACTTTCGCTCAAAGGGAGGATGAATTGTTATATGAAGCCTAGGAGCGTCTTAAGGAACTGTTGAGGCTATATCCACATCATGGCCTTTAATGGTGGATATTAGTGCAAGCTTTTTATAATGGAGTCACCCAACCAGTGCGGTCCACTATAGATGTAGTAGCTGGAGGTACACTTATGAATAAGACTGAAGACGAGGCTTGCAATCTTATTGAAGGGATAGCGCTGAATAACTACTAATGGTTTAATGAGAGAAACCAACCCAACAGGGGTGGAGGTATGTTAGAACTTGATGCTTACTTTATGCTTTCAGCTAAAGTAGATGCCATGTCTCAAAAGCCAGAAGGATTGAATGTTAATTCTATTAGTTCAAGTACCCTTGCCCACCATGTGAAATTTATGGGTCAATTGATCATTTGACTGTGAATTGTCAAGTTAGGAGCCTATTTGCTCCAGATGTTAGTGAACCAGTCAACTATGTCAACAATTTTAATCCTACACTTTCTAATGACCCATTCTCTAACACCTACAGTCCTAGTTAGAAGAATCACGCTAATTTCTCCTATAGCTCTAATATCCCTCTTATGCCTTAAATAAATCTTAGACCACCCCCTGGATTTCAAAGACCACCCTATCCTCAACAAACAACTCAAAAATCCAACTTAGAAACCATGATGTAGAATATGCTTCTAGCACAGCAAAAGCAAGATGAGTATATTAAGTAATTAGTCTCTAAGGTTGATGTGCTTACTACTCATAATAAGATGTTAGAAGCTCAAATTGCCCAGTAAGCTACTTCTTCATCTACACCTCTAGGTAGATTTCCTAGTAAGTATGAACTTAGCCTTGGGGAATAATGTAATGCCATGATTTTAAGAGGGGACAAGCAACTTGAGGGACCCAAGGGGGTTTGGCCAAAATAAGCATTCGCATGATGGAAATGATGAGGTTTTTAAAAAGGTGGTGTCTACTTCTAATGATGACATAGGTGATTATGCCCATAATTCTAATAGGATTCCTAATGACCCTAAGAAAATCTCCCCAAGACCCTATGTACCACTTTTAACGTTTCCCTAAAGAATGGTTAAGGTTAAACTTGACCTACGATTTGGGAAATTTTTAGAGGTCCATAAGAAACTGTACATTACCATCCCATCCATCGATGCCTTATCGCAAATGCCTACTTATGCTAAGTTTTTGAAAGAGATTTTATCTAATAAAAGAAAGCTAGAACAACACGAAACAGTGCCATTGGCTGAAGAATGTAGTGCTGCGATTGAAAATGAGCTGCCTACTAAGCTTAAGCATCCTAACAACTTTTTTACATCTTGTCTGATAGGGAATGTGTCGTGCTGGTTTCGGCGCACCATTTCTTATGTGCATTTTTAGATCATGCCTTGTATGATTTAGGGTCCGATGTAAGTTTAATGCCCTTCTCTATTTATAAAAATTTAGACCTAACCATCTCTTTATAATTGGTGTACTATTCTGTAGAGTACCTCGTAGGGATTTTAGAGGATGTCCTTATTAAGATAAGATATTTATATGTGCTGTTAGATTTTGTAATTCCTGAAATGGAAGAGGATACGCACACCTCCATTATTCTGGGGAGGCCATTCTTGGCCATTGCTGGTTGTCATATAGATGTCAAAAACGGCAAACTATCTTTTGATGTGGACGATAAACATGTGGAATTTAAGTTGATGAAAGCTTCTAAATTTCCTTCTATCAGTGGTGAGTGTCATCGGATTGATGTAGTGGATAGTTGAGTACAAAAGACCATTTCAAATAATAATTCTCGTGATCCACTTGAGCATTATTTATTAAATGATGGTACTATTAGAGATGAAAACCCAGAAGTAGCAATGTGTGCTCAATTCCTAGAAGGTTCTCTACTAGTTAACCCAACCTTTACCAAGGTGGAAAGGCTAGTACATGACGAAGCGTCCTTATCAAATGAGAAACGTGCCCTTGAGGTAGAACTAAAACCTCTTCGTCCCTCTTTGAGGTATGAGTTTCTTGGTCCCTATTCTACGTATCGTGTAATTGTGAATGCGAGTCTAAATATCTCAAGCTGACTCTTTGCTAAGAATACTTAGGGTGCATCGTAAGACCACAGGTACAAGTGATCTAGCCTAACCTTGACACCTCACTAGCTTAATTAATCTCAAGATTGAGGTGCCAAGCATCTAATAGTCTAAGTGCAGCAACTTAGGGCCTTGAATCTGCCAAAGGGACAAGAGTACACTCTAAAATCAAGGTGGCAGCCGGCCTCCCTCTTTACCCGGGTTAAAGGCATTTTCCTCCTTCTTTGGCTGGATAAAAGAAGCACAAGCTGGTCCCTTAGCTCAACTTTAGGGCCATGATTTGATAAATATTTAGATGCCTTTTCATGCCCTAAAGTTTGACAAAAGTTGGAGTTGATTAGGTTAACCAATCAGACCCTTATTTCGGACTGTGTTGGATTGCACCCTGCAGTGCACTGTCTTCGGTTTTTAGCTTGGTTGACTGATCAAATGAACTCCAAATGCTTTACAAAAGGTCTTTTTGGAAAGCTAAGATCTTGAGCTTCAAGGGTGTGGTGTGTGCAGGAAATTTCCCCTTCTACATTGTGCTCCAACAGAGAAACAAAACCGGGCCAGAAACGGTATGAACTGGGCAGTTCACTTTCTTCTTTGTGCACGTGATTTCTGACTAAGGCATGAACTTCTTTGGCCTCCTTGGACTCCCTAGCAGGGGATGGATCATTGGTAATGGTTTTGGGAGGTTTGGTTGGATGGTCCCCATTAGAAAGCAAAGGAACGAAAAACTAAGGAATTAAAAGAAACAGAAAACTCAACCAAGAAGCAAGGCAGATGGCACGCTCAGTAATTGAGTTAATGGTGACAAATTTGAAGCTCCAAATCAACTAACAATGGCTTTAGTTCTTGAATCAACACTGAAGCAAATCACTAACAGCTATGGATGTTCTTGAATTCCGCCTAAGACTATAAATTTCTACTCAAATTTCAACAACCTCAAACCAGTCGTTACTAATTTGTATAAAATGTAGATGAATATGGAAGATGAAAAACAAGATGAAGTGAAAAATACAATCTACTCCCTATCCCCTGAACTGATCTTGCTTGCTCATATTTAAAGCTTATCAACTCTTTTCCGTTGGAACTGCCAGATCATCAGGTTGAGAAGATGAAGAACTAGGATTGACCTGATAAAATAGACGAGAGGTTGAGGATTTGGGGGCTGATTTTGTGGGATTTGGATTTTGGAGCAAAGAAAACATGGAAGTGGAGAATGAGGAAAGAGAAAATGGGAGATGGGGCTCGCTGTTAGAAGAAGTGAAGGTGGAGGTTAATGGATCGAAAAAAATGGAGGTTTTCTAGTTTGTTTTGCTGAGAGGAGAGAGAGTGAATGGGCGGTAGGTTTGGGGCACGTGAGGCATGCATGGCTAGGGTTTTATTAAGGTTTTTTTTTTAGGTTATATCAAATAATGGGCTAAGGAATTTGGGTCGGGTTCGAGTCAATTTGGCCCAATTCTTCATTTTCGGCATTTCTTCATCTTTTTTCTACATTTTTTCCGTATTATTCAATTCCTTCAAAACAAAACGAAAATCAAATAAAAAATTTAAAAATAAGAATTATTACGAGCATAAATCAGGTATAAAGGTACCGTAAAAGTATCGTACTTTTAGCACAAACAAATACCCCCACACCAAGATTTTACTCTTCCTCGAGTAAAATAGCTAAAGTACCTAGAAAGAAATGGAAAATAAGAAAAAGAAAATCTTAACTCACTTTCATAGGGAATCACAGTTGCATTTAGCGTATGCAACAAGCCCTTTAAACCCCTAGGTTTTCCCTAGTGGACGAGTAAGGTCTCGTGAGGATTTGCAGAAGATGTACTCACAAAATCTTTATCAGGAAAAAGAACAGAATAGAAAGAAAAGAAAAAAGAAAGAAAAGAGGAAAAAAAATAAAATTTTACGCAAACGTAAAAGGGAAGATGGTATAAAATTTCAACAAGAGCTATCACCTTATTAACCAAGATATCAACTTGTATATAAACAAGGTGTATACTTCTAGACTTTAAGTACTCATGGATGACATCTAACTCCAACTTTTCCCCCCAAAACCCAACATAACCATATATCCATCCTAGTGCACGGTGTGTGAGTGTACCATCACCCTAGGGATTAGGCTAACCAAAGTTCAACTCATTCCCACTTGACGAGACATAAACTACTTCATGGACTCATTGTCATAGAAAGCAAATTTTCCCAGTAGTAGTATTGCCTCAAAGGTGGCATCCAGTAGTGCATGTCTCAAAGGGTACTTGTCATTCCCAACTTATTACTCACTTTTTTCCCCCTCTTTTTTCATTTTTTTTGAATGCAACTGAAAGCAAAACCAAAAACAACCGTGCACAGACAAGTGGGAGAGTAAACTATGGAGGCCCAATATCTTACGATATAGTGATTTAAAAGTAAGGATTAGATTCATAGTTATAATGGAATAATAAGGTTAAATGTGGGACATAGAATGTTACCGCTTGGATTACATCTTTACCATGTACGTCTTACTTATATACAACCTAATACCAAGTCACAAGTGGTCAAGCTTGTCAAAATAGTATACACTTCCCAAAATAGAACAAAAGAAATGAAAGAAAAAGGAAAGAAAAGTAAATCTTTTTTCATTCACACATCCGCTTCTTGCCCATTTTGCCAATAAAGTGAAGATTCAAGCTCTTCAATTGTAAAAATGGAATAGAAGAGTAAGCTTTCTTTCTCTATAACCTTCAACCTGAACAATGGAGGTTAGCATTTTAGAAGGAGAAAGTGAGTGGGTTGGGGATGAAAGGAGATGAATTTGAGAGAATTGGTGGTGGAAATGAGAGATTAAGGCTGGAAATGGTAAATTTTGTGAAAAATTTGAAGGATTTGTGTGAGATTTGAGTGGGTAATGAGAGGAAGACTGAGGGTTAGAGAGAGAGTGCCCAGTAAAGAGAGAAAAAGTAGAGAGAAATGGTGAAGAAATGAAGAAGAAGAAAGGAAACGATTGGTTTAGTAGAATCTGGGGTAGCACGGTCGTGCCTCTTGGCACAAGGCACCTATGCTAAATCTCTGGTTCCTGTTTTTTCTGGATGGTAATGGCATGCGCGTGCCCCTTGGCATAGGGGCACTATGCCAAATCTCTGGTTGCACTTTATTCTAACTTGGCTTTGGCACGAGCGTGCCCCCTGGCATGGGGGCACTACGCCAATTCTTTGCTAAGCCTTTTTTCTTTCAATCTTCCTTGCTTCCAAATATCTCTTTTTTCACTTAAATTTCTCTTTTGTTTTCTGTCTTTCTTTTCTTCTTCTTCTTTTTTTGAACTCTTTTTCTCTTTTTTTCCCTCATTCATTTTATTCCTTTCTCTACCTTTTTTCATCTCTTCCATTTGTTTTTAAATTTTTTAAATTTGTTTTTCATACTTTTTTCTTGGCTTTTTCACTTTTTCCCCTTTTTTCTCTTTCACAACCACACTTATGTACATTATGCACATTTGTACAATGACTTCACACATGACTGCTCGGGGGGAGGAGGTTCGCTCCGCGTCCTCTTCACTCGGTAGTTCCAGCATAGGCTTCGATTTATGTTCGTTCACCTTGAACACTTAATCCTTGGTAGGTTCCCTAATTTTGACTTGTCTATGGGGAAAGACTTTAACCACAACATAAGGACCAGCCCACGCAGACCATAACTTCCCTAGAAACAAATGAAGGTGGGAGTTATATAATAGCACTTTTTGGTCAGGGGAAAACGGTTTTCTATGGGTGAGCGTATCATGAAAGAATTTGGCTCGCCCCTTGCTTAAGCGAGTGTTATCATATGCTTCCTGCCAAATTTCTTCCAACTCATTCAAGCGGGAATCATGTAATAGCCACATTAAAGCTTTTGTTCCTCACCGACGGCCATCAAGTCAATGTTCAGGGCCCAAATTGCCACCAAGACCGATGTACAAGCTCAACAGGAATGTGGCAAGGATGCCCAAAGACCACCCTATAGGGAGACATTCCCAAAGGTGTTTTGAAAGCTGTCCGGCAGGCTCAAAGTGCATCAATTAGCTTATCTACCTAGTCCTTCCTATTCCTATTCATGGTCTTTTCGAGAATTTGCTTGACTTGCCTATTTAAAACCTCTGCTTGATTGTTAGTTTATGGATGGTATAGGGTCGCAATGCGATGGAGGATTGACTACCCCTTAAGGAGTGTATCAAAGGACTATTGTCAAAATAGGTCCCTTGATTACTAATGATGGCCCTAGGCATCCTATGCCTAGAAAAAAGGGTTCTCTCACAAAAATCTCACAAACACCTTGAACTTATTCATCCATACGTGAATGGCCTCTACCCATTATGACATGTAATCCGCACATAAGAGAATATACTCATTGCCGAAAATTTGGGAATAGACCTATAAAATCAATACCCCGCACATCAAATATGTCCACAACAATGATGGCGGTGAGTGGCATCATGTCTTTCCCACCTATCTTGCCCATTTGTTGACAACATAACATCATTTGCAATACTTATGGGCATTTCTAAATAAGGTAGGCCAATAGATTCCGCTTTGAAGAACTTTCGTAGCGGTCTTTTGCCCACTTAAGTGTCCACAAGAAGATTGATTATGGCAAAAGGAAAGAACATTCTGAAAGTGCTCATTAGGGACACATCTTTTAATGATTTGGTCCGGATAGTATTTAAACGAGTAAGGGTTGTCCATGTAAAGAATCAGGCGATGGATAGAAAATGATCCCTATCATCTGTGTTCCACTCCAGGCGTTTCCCTAGTCACTAGATAGTACACTATATCAGCAAATCATGGCTCCACTTGAGCCCTAAGCAATTGCTTATCGGAGAAACAATCAGAGAAAGGGGGTTCACTTGTATCATGAGTTAGGGTTCTTGAAGCCCTTCCTATCTTTTATCTCACAATCAAACTCTTGCAGAAGCAATAATCCACCTAATTACTCTAAGCTTTGCATCTTTCTTTTCCATGAGATGTTCCAAGATGGCATGGTCAATTAAAATAATCACATGAGACCGTATGAGGTAAGGCCTAAACGTTTCAAATCGAAAAACTATCGCTATTCATTTTCAATCACAGTGTAATTTACTTGCGCCTCATTCAAAGCACGACTCGCACAGTAAATTACATGCGGCTCTTATCAATTCTTTCTTATAGAACTACCTCAACTGAATAATCCAATGGAAACATGTAAGGAAAAGCAACAGTGGATGAAGAATACAATCTAGGACCAAAGATAGCTCACAACTTAAGAGAACCCGGAAGCTAACTTTAGGAACTCCAAGTGCTTTCAAATGAATTTGGATAGTTCTAAACTAGATGATTAGATAAGATACACCACTAATCACTAGCTTAGGACCCTTAATCTTGGATTAGGATAAGATACACCACCTAACCAAGGATTAAGACTCACTTGATCACCACCTTAATCGGCCTAATTAAGGGTAAGCAAGTTAAGTGTTTAAAGAAAACTCAAAGACACAAAGTCTTTACTCCTAATTCAAAGTTCAAGTACATCCCTCACAAAATGAACATTCAAGGCATTTAAAAGCCTTGAGTACACACGAAATGAGCTTTCCTTCTAAGCTAGGAAAGTCATTAAACTTACTTAAGGTAACTAGCACACGATTTGAGCTTAATCATGGCTAATCCGAAAGTTTAAGGCACAAAATAGATGTTTAAACTTCAAAGACCTTTCCTAAGTATTAAGGAACTTAGGTGACTCATTTTCCTCTCTAGGAAGGTAAACATTACACAGTCTCTAGCTCAAAAAGCTGAAGTATACAAGGCTACCATGTGTTATAAGTGTGGTCGGTTCATAGCTTGCAAAATGGCATCTTCCTCTTGCTTCACGTGTCTTGCTCATGTGTGATTGGGTGACAGACTGACTAAGCACCTCAAAAGAACCAACAACGCAGGCACACGCCTCTAGCAAACCCACCTAGGAGGGAAAACCACATAGCTAAGTAACCAGGTGTCAAGGTGGCCGTTTCTGCCTGATTTTGTTCTACTTGGTTGACACCTCAAATGTTGAGTAATTTGAGCTTTCCTTACATGGAAGGAATCCTTAAGATGTCTAGAATACCCTTCCTTTTGAATCAAAGCATTTGGACATCATTTTCCCCTTGAAATAGGCTGGATACTCGAATCGTGCAGAATCTGGTCCAAAACAGCATGGGACTGAAAACGAGCTTCGTTCACTGACCAATTGAACTCCAAATCTGGTAATTCCAATTGGACATGAAAGCTAAGGTCTAAAACTTGTAAGAACACCAAAAATCGAGCACTTAAACTTGGATTAAACTTGAGAAATCAGGTAGCAAAAACCAGATGAAAATCCGGATGAATAATCGGGTGTATTAACTTGAATGTTCTTCACCAAATGACTTGAATGTTCTTGATTGTTTTGGATCATTTGAACTTTAATGGACCTCATGGATGGACCTCCATCATTCTCCCCTTGTTGGGAAGATTTGACCCTGAAGTCTGAAAGATAATCATCTGCTTCATAAGGACTTAAATCAACAACGTTAAAAGTAGCTGATACTCCATAATCTCCTGGTAAATCCACCTTATAAGCATTATCATTAATTTTCTCCAACACCTCAAATGGATCATCTTCTCGTGGCATTAACTTGGTTTTCCTTTTGGAAGGAAAACATTCTTTGCGTAGATGTATCCAAACTAAGTCACCTGGCTTGAAGAGCTTCTCTCGTTTATGCTTGTTAGCTTGGGCCGTATAAGATAGTGTAGTTTTCTCAATTTTAGCCTTGACTAACTCATGTAACTTTTGGATTTCTTTCACTCTAGCTGCAGCATCCGCACTAGGCCTTTGATCTAACGAACGGGGAATAAGATCAAGTGGGTTTAGGGGATCAATCCCATGGACCACCTTGAAAGGTGAAAGACTAGTAGCCTTGCTTGGAGTCTTGTTGTATGCAAACTCAGCATGTGGAAGTAATAGATCCCAGGCTTTTGCTTGATGTTTAATCAAAACCCTTAAAAGAGTGCCAAGGGTTCGATTGAAAACCTCCGTTTGCCCATCTATTTGTGGATAACAGGTGGTACTGTATTTGAGTTTAGTACCCAGTTTCTTCCACAAAGTGATCCAAAAGTGACTTAAGAACTTGGTATCTCGATCTGAAGTAATGGAACGGGGAATTCCATGTGGTCTCATAATCTCTTTAAAATAGAGCTCAGTAACATGAGTAGCATCATTAGTTTTGTTGCAAGGAATAAAGTGAGCCATCTTCGAAAATCGATCTACCACCACGAAGATAGAATCCTTATTCCTCTGTGTCTTTGGTAAACCAAGTATGAAATCCATACTTACGTCTACCCAGGGCAACGTGCGAATACGGAGTGGCGTGTATAACCCTTGGCGAAGCGAATGATTATTTGCAATCTGACATTTACCGGATCTTCTAATGATGTCTTGAACGTCTTTCTCCATGCCTAGCCAATAATAATCTTCCCTAAGCATGATAAGGGTCTTGTCTTCACCAAAATGGCCAGCTAACGATCCAGCATGGACTTCTCGAATCAGTAACTCATGAGTGCTACATTTAGAGACACATAATCAAGTACCCTTAAAGAGAAAGCCTTCTTGAACTAAGAAATCCCTTTTGGGATGTTTGTTGCATTCAGAATATGAGACCCCAAAGTCTTCATTATCTTAGTATAATGCCTTTAGATGCTTAAATCCAAGGATACAAGCATCTAACTGAAATAATAATAGATAACGCCAAGAAAGTGCATCGGCGCCTTGATTCAACTTGCTGGACTTATGCTTGATAGTGAAGTGAAAGGACTAGAGAAACTCAACCCATTTGGCATGGCGTGAGTTTAGTTTGTGTTGGCCTTGAATATACTTCAAAGCCTCGTGATCTGAATGCAGAATAAACTCACTGGCAATCAAATAATGATTCCAATGTTCTAAGCATCGAACGATTGCATAGAACTCTTTATTACAAGTTGAATGTCCCTTTCTGGTATCACATAACTTCTCAATGAATAAGGCCAAAGGATGTCCTTCTTCAGTAAGAATACCGCCAATACCAACTCCAAAAGCATCGCACTCAACTTCAAAGACTTTCTCCAAGCAAGGTAAAGCTAGGACCGGTGCTTGAGTTAGTTTTTCTGTCACTTCTTCAAAGGCAGCTCGGGCTTTAGGATTCCAAGTGAATGAGGAACCCTTAAGAACTTCAGTCATAGGAGCTAAAATAGTGCTGAAATTACGTATGAATCTCCTATAGAAGGAAGCTAAGCCATGAAAGCTTCGAACATCATGAATACTTTTGGGAATAGGCCAAGTCCGAATAGTCTCAATGTTACTTTCCTTCACGTTAATACCATCTTTAGAAACAATATAACCTAAGAAGGTAACTTCATAGGTAAAGAAGGTACACTTCTTAAGGTTGCCAAACAATTTCTCTTTTACAAGAATGAGCATCACCTAAGTTCAATGATCTTGATGCTCCTGCTCATTCTTGCTAAACACCAATATATCATCAAAGTAAATGATCACAAACTTGCCCAAGTATGGTCGAAACACTTGATTCATCAATCTTATAAACATACTAGGGGCATTGGAAAGACCAAAAGGCATAACTAACCATTCATACAATCCACCTTTCATCTTAAAAGCAGTTTTCCACTCGTCACCCTCCCTAATACGAATCTTGATGCACAGGTGCGAGGGGAAAGAAGACCCAAGCCAACTTCACACCAAAGGGGGCTGACACTTGGAGGGAAGTCACGAACAGAAGTGGCACGGTCGTGCTGATATGCACGGCCACCCCGTGCCGATGTTCTGCCCACGAAAACTAGGAATGCCTAGTTTTGGCCGGTTTGGATGTTCTTGAGTTTTGGTGGTGTTTCTAGCCTTTTGGTGGGCTTAAACACGTGGGAATGGATGGGGGAGAAGGTAAGGAGAGTGGATTAATGGAGGGGTACGAAGGACACTCAAGTAAAAGAGATTGAAGATGAAGAACACGAAGAGTGAAAGAGATTAACTTGAAGATTCAAGCTAATCAAGCGGATTGAGATAGAACTAAACTCTAGGATTAGATACAGAAACACCACTAACCTTTGAGTTTAGGGCCCTTAAGCTTGATTAAGATACAGAATCACCACTTAATCAAGGTTAAGACTCACTTGAACACCACTTAGCTTGGCCTAAACTAAGATAAGCAAGTAAGAATTTGAGAGGAAGCTTTCAAAGCTCTCTACTAAACTTTTCATTCATAAAAACTGAAGTGTGTTAGCTTGTGGCTGTGTGAGTTTTACATATGCAGCAAAATAACCAAGCTAAGCAAACTCTCACATAAGCACCTCTACCTTTCCTTCCTAGGTAGGAAAGGTATTAAGGCCTAATTACACCCGGTTAAGACTAACCGGTTGCTAATCACACTTAATGCTAAACAAACTGCATCAAAGCTAACTAGGAAAGCAAGACAAATGAGTATTACAACATAATTAACTTGTCCTTAAACTCAAACAGCTTCAAAGGCAGCAAAATGACCATGTGCTCAGCCGAAAGGTGGTTTCCCCTTTACGGCTAGCCAATAGCAAGCAAGGAACATCTTCCCTTGCCTCTCCCTTCTCATTGGCCATTCTTTTCAAGGTTGCAGCTGATGATTGTTGCCTTAGGGTGTGTGCCTAGCCTTAGAAGATGTGCCAACTAAGTTGAAGAGGAGGAAACCCACCGGTGGAGGTAAAATACAACCGTGACACCAAACCGGGTTCAAGGGCAGTTTTGTACCCGGTTTTCAGACCAAGTTTAACCAAAGCAAAAGTGGGTATGATCTGGATTTTACCGTGGGGGGGAAGTTCAAGGCGTGTAAAAACCCCTCCAATCAAGAAATTAAGGTTAAACAAGGTTTAAGTAGGGTAATCATACCTAAACTTTCAACTGTACAGAATCAGACCAAATCTGGCCGGTTGGGGAAATGCCTTTGATCCTCATCCTCTTGTGGCATGATTTGAAATCAATGCTTGGACTTGAAAGCTAACATCCTGAGGATTCCAAAAATGCAAAAATATTGGCCTTAAGCCACAATGTAGCTTAAGAAATCGGATGCACAAAACCAGGCTTATGCTGGCCGATTATCCCGTTTGTGCTAGTTTCAACTTCCTGCCAAAGGTGAGCCATCTTCTTGGTTTGGGACCTTGTTCTTAGACGATTTGGACTTGTTACATCTTGATCAAGGTCTTGGCTAGGTAGGACTCCATCATCCTCCCCTTGTTGAAAAGATTTGGCCCTCAAATCTGGTGGGAAAGTGTACGGATAGAAGGGGCTCAAATCAGCCATATTAAAGGTGGCTGAAACCTCAAAATCACCAGGGAGATCAATCTTATAAGCATTGTCGTTGATCCTCCCCGGGACTTCAAATGGACCTTCAGCTCGTGGCATGAGTTTGTTTTTCCTCTTAGAAGGAAAACGTTCCTTTCTCAAATGGATCCATACTAAGTCTCCTGGTCGAAAGATAATCTTTCTCCTATGCTTGTTGGCGTGTGCTTCATAAGCTGCATTAGTCTTCTCAATTCATGCCTTCACTAACTCATGGAGCTTTTGAATCTCTTTTACTCTTTGTGTTGCATCAACATGGGGCTTTTGGTCTTGGGGCCGTGGGGTGAGATCATTTGGACTCAAAGGATCAATCCCGTACACCACCTTAAATGGTGAAAGACCAGTAGCCTTACTAGGTGCCTTGTTGTATGCAAACTCAGCATCTGGTAAGAGTAAATCCCAGGCTTTAGCATTTGATTAATCAAAGCCCTTAGGAGAGTTCCTAGGGTTCGATTAGTTACTTCTATTTGGCCATCAGTCTGGGGATGACAGGTAGTACTAAACAGCAACTTAGTACCAAGCTTCTTCCAAAGGGTAATCCAAAAATGACTCCGGAAATTTGTATCCCTATCTGAAATAATGGACTTAGGAATACCATGCAACCTTGTTACCTCTTTAAAATAGAGCTCGACAATGTGTGTAGCATCATTGGTTTTGCAGCAGGGAATGAAATGTGCCATCTTCGAAAATCTGTCTACCACCACGAAGATTGAATCCTTTCCTCATTGAGTCTTAGGTAGACCCAAAATGAAGTCCATACTCACGTCCACCCAAGGTAGAGTTGGTACGGGCAATGGGGTGTATAAGCCGTGAGGTAGGGTATGGCTCTTGGCTGCTTGGCATGTTCCACACCTCCTAATGATGTCTTGAACATCCTTCTCCATCCCTGGCCAGTAGTAATGCTCCCTTAACATGGTTAAGGTCTTTGACTCTCCAAAATGACCCACCAAGGAACCTCCATGAACTTCCCTGATTAGAAGCTCACGAGTGCTACACTTTGGAATGCACAATCACACTCCCTTGAATACATAACCTTCTTGGATTAGGAAATCTCCCTTGGGATGCTTCAAACATGCAGCATAGAGATTTCCAAGGTCTTCATCTTCAGCATATAAACTCTTGAGATGCTCAAAACCAAGAGTAAGAGCATCCAATTGGAACATTAGGAGATGCCTCCTTGATAATGCATCCGCACCTTGATTTAACTTTCCCGACTTGTGCTTAATAGTGAAGTGGAATGACTATAAAAATTCAACCCACTTAGCATGGCGTGAGTTAAGTTTATGCTGGCCTTGAATGTACTTCAATGCCTCGTGATCTGAGTGAAGCATAAACTCACTAGCCACTAAGTAATAACTCCAATGCTCAAGGCACCGAATGATAGCATAGAATTCCTTGTCATATGTGGAGTAGTTTCTTCTTGAGTCACATAGTTTTTCACTGAAGAAGGCTAATGGCTTGCCTTCTTGAGTTAAAACTCCACCAATTCCCACTCCTGGTGCATCATATTCACCCTCAAAAACCTTCTCAAAGCACGGCAATGCAAGAACAGGTGCTTGAGTAAGTTTCTTCTTGATTTCTTCAAAGGCAGTTTGTGCCTTAGGATTCCATTAGAACAATGAACTCTTTAGCACTTCGGTCATAGGGGACATGATGGTACTAAAGTTTCGAATAAATCTTCTGTAAAACGAAGCCAAGCCATGAAAACTTCTAACATCATGTATACTTTGTGGTTGAGGCCAAGTGCGAATAGCCTCTATCTTCCCTTCATCAACCTTATTGCCTGCACTAGAAACAATGTAACCTAAGAATGTAACCTCATGAGTAAAGAAGGTACACTTCTTAAGATTACCATATAATTGCTCACGCTCAAGGACATGCATGATTTGATTGAGATGATTTTGATGTGCTTGCTCGTCCTTGGAATAGATAAGAATGTCATCGAAGTAAACCACCATGAACTTGCCAATATAGGGTTTGAATACTTGATTCATTAACCTCATGAATATGCTAGGAGCGTTGGAAAGACCGAATGGCATAACTAGCCACTCATATAAACCTCCTTTAGTCTTGAATGTAGTCTTCCATTCTTCTCTCCCCCTTATTCTGATCTGGTAGTAACCACTTCGAAGATCAATCCTAGAGAAGACTTTAGAGCCATGTAATTCATCCAGCATGTCTTCAAGCCTAGGTATGGGATACCTATACTTGATGGTGATCTTGTTTATGGCTCTGCTGTCCACACACATTCGTTGGCTGCCATCCTTCTTGGGAACCAACGAAGCAGGTACAGCACAGGGGCTTAAGGACTCACGTACAAGTCCCTTAGAAATCAACTCCTCTACTTGCCGCTGAATCTCCATGGTTTCCTTTGGGTTCATTCCGTAAGCTGGCTTGTTTGGAAGAACTGAACCAGGAATGAGATCTATGTGGTGTTGGATGTCCCGTTTAGGGGGTAAACCCGAGGGTATCTCTTCTGGAAACAAATGACAGAAAGTTTGGATGAGTGATTTGGCAAATGGATGGGTTGGTAATGGGGATTCTGGTTCATCTTGTATGGTTAGGATCCACTCCTCAAAAGCCTTGAATTCATGATTCGAAGCCTTCAAAAGAGTTTCACTAAAAGTGAGTAAACAACCAGAATGTTCATGGCCTTTTGTGGGTTTGTTTTTGAGGAGTTGGGATGGTGATAATGGCTTTAGGGTAATCTTCTTTCCTCCCTTAGACAAGGAGTATGTATTCATGAAACCATCATGGGCTACCCTTCGGTCATACATCCAAGGCCTTCCCAATAATACATGGCATGCATCTATAGGTATAACATCACACCAAAGTTGGTCTTGATAGTTCTTACCAATGGATAATGAAATGAGGCACCGTGAATTGACTTGAAGCCCTTTGCTTTGATTCAGCCATTGTATGTTGTAGGGATGGGGATGGGTCGTAGCTTGCAAGCCTAGCTTCTCAATCATAGTAAGGGATACCACGTTTGCACAGCTCCCACCATCAATAATCAATGAACATACCTTGCCTTGAACCGTGCACCTAGTGTGAAAAATGTTTTCTCTTTGCTCATCCTTGGTGCTCTTTTGATCGTTCAAAACCCTCCTCAAAACTAGCATCTCTCCTTCATCAGCTTCCTCCTCAACCTCTTCTTGACTTTCTTCATGTTCTTCTTCAGTTTCACCTTCAATTTCACCTTCCTTTTCTTGCTCATCCACGGCTCTCCATTCGGCCAAAGTGATTACCTTGCGGCTTGGGCACTCCAAAGCAATGTGGCCTAGTCCTTGGCACTTGAAACATCTTCTAGTGCTCATAGGATTGGGGTTTGGTCGAATTGGGGATGCTGGGGCCTTTTGTGGTGTTTGGGTTCTTTGTGGATTGAAAGGAAAGGGATTTCGTGGCTTAGAAACCGGTTGGGAACTCCCCTTGTTAAAAGGTTGGTTCCGGATTGGAGGCCTTTGATGTGGAGGCTTAAAAGTTTGCTTAGCCTTCTTTTGTTGCTCAACCTTGTGAGCAAGCATGCAAACCTCATCAAATGTAGTATAAGCTTGCAATTCAACAACATTAGAGTACCTAGGATCAAGTCCTTCCAAGTACCTTACAATCGTTTGCTCTTTCGGTTCTTGTAAATCACATTTAATCACAAGCTTTTCAAACTCTCTAGTGTACTTTTCAACACTAAGATTGCCTTGGTTCAGATTATGAAGTTGTGAATAATAATCTTGAACATACGTGGGGGGTAAAAATCTAGCCTTCAACTTGGTTTTCATCTTTTCCCAAGTTCTGATTTTAGTCTTACGTTCCCTAACTCTCTTAGCGCACAAGTTGGTTCACTATAAAGAAGCATACTTACGTAGTCTCAATGCCACCAACTTGACTTTCTTTTCTTCTGGAACGTCCTTGTATTCGAATACCCTCTCCGCTGTGTGCAACCAGTCCAAGAAGTCTTCTGGATCAAGCTTGCCTTTATACTCTGGAATCTCAACTCTAAAATCATTAGAGTTACCTTGTCCTCTTTGCTCTTGCCGTGGTCTCCTGAATGGCTCTGCATCACTTGAGGATTCAAGGTTGTGACTGAACACTTGCTCTCGGCCTTGTGAAGCAAAATGGGATGGTTCTTCATTCAGCTTTTGCTTTTGCTTGAGAAAAGTACCCAATTGCTTGCGTAGGTACTCGTTCTATGCCTTGAGTTCTTGATTATAAGAAGTAACCTCATGATTATTCTTCAAAATGGCATCAAGCCTCTCTTCCATGCTCATACTAGTACTCATGTTTGTGTTTATTCAAAGGAAAAACCAAAACTGACTAGTGTTTGAGAGATGGAGAAGAAGGAAGTTTGGATGCGTGGATTTAATACCAGGCCAAGATGAAACACAGCTCTGATACCAAATATGATGTACAGGTGCGAGGGGAAAGAAGACCCAAGCCAACTTCACACCAAAGGGGGCTGAAACTTGGAGGGAAGTCACGAACAGAAGCGGCACGGTCGTGCTGATATGCACGGCCACCCCGTGCTGATGTTCTGCCCACGAAAACTAGGAATGCCTAGTTTTTGCCGGTTTGGATGTTCTTGAGTTTTGGTGGTGTTTCTAGCCTTTTGGTGGGCTTGAACTCGTGGGAATGGATGGGGGAGAAGGTAAGGAGAGTGGATTAATGGAGGGGTACGAAGAACACTCAAGTAAAAGAGATTGAAGATGAAGAACACGATGAGTGAAAGAGATTAACTTGAAGATTCAAGCTAATCAAGCGGATTGAGATAGAACTAAACTATAGGATTAGATACAGAAACACCACTAACCTTTGAGTTTAGGGCCCTTAAGCTTGATTAAGATACAGAATCACCACTTAATCAAGGTTAAGACTCACTTGAACATCACTTAGTATGGCCTAAACTAAGATAAGCAAGCATGAATTTGAGAGGAAGCTTTCAAAGCTCTCTACTAAACTTTTCATTCATAAAAACTGAAGGGTGTTGGCTTGTGGCCGTGTGAGTTTTACATATGCAGCAAAATAACCAAGCTAGCAAACTCTCACACAAGCACCTCTACCTTTCCTTCCTAGGTAGGAAAGGTATTAAGGCCTAATTACACCCGGTTAAAACTAACCGGTTGCTAATCACACTTAATGCTAAACAAAGTGCATCAAAGCTAATTAGGAAAGCAAGACAAATGAGTATTACAACATAATTAACTTGTCCTTAAACTCAATCAGCTTCAAAGGCAGCAAAATGGCCATATGCTCAGCCGAAAAGTGGTTTCCCCTTTACGGCTAGCCAATAGCAAGCAAGGAACATCTTCCCTTGTCTCTCCCTTCTCATTGGCCGTTCTTTTCAAGGTTGTAGCTGATGATTGTTGCCTTAGGGTGTGTGCCCAGCCTTGGAAGATGTGCCAACTCAGTTAAAGAGGAGGAAACCCACCGGTGGAGGTAAAATACAACCGTGACACCAAACTAGGTTCAAGGGCAGTTTTGTACTCGGTTTTCAGACCAAGTTTAACCAAAGAAAAAGTGGGTATGATCTGGATTTTAACCATGAGGGGGAAAGTTCAAGGTGTGTAAAAACCCCCCTAATCAAGAAATGAAGGTTAAACAAGGTTTAAGTAGGGTAATCACACCTAAACTTTCAACCGTGCAGAATTGGACCAAATCTGGCCGGTTGGGGAAATGCCTTTGATCCTCCATCCTCTTGTGGCATGATTTGAAATCAATGCTTGGACTTGAAAGCTAACATCCTGAGGATTCCAAAAATGCAAAAATATTGGCCTTAAGCCACAATGTAGCTTAAGAAATCAGATGCACAAAACCGGGCTTATGCTGGCCGGTTATCCCGTTTGTGCTAGTTTCAACTTCTTGCCAAAGGTGAGCCATCTTCTTGGTTTGGGACCTTGTTCTTGGACGATTTGGACTTGTTACATCTTGATCAAGGTCTTGGCTAGGTAGGACTCCATCAAATATGAGAATAACCACTTCTCAAATCAATCTTACTAAACACTTTAGAGCCATGTAACTCATCCAACATATCTTCAAGCCTAGGTATAGGATACCTATATTTGATAGTAATTTTATTAATGGCCTACTATCAACACACATCCTCATACTACCATCTTTTTTTGGGACTAAAAGAGCCAGAACAGCGCACAGACTCAAAGACTCAAAGACTCAACTCTTCAACTTGACGTTGAATCTCCTGGGTTTCTTTTGGATTTGTCCCGTAGGCTGGCTTATTTGGTAAAATGGATCCAGGGATAAGGTCAATATGATGTTGAATGTCACATTTTGGTGGTAAACCTGAAGGTATTTCATCCGGAAATAGGTGACTAAACTGATTCAATATGACCTTGGCCATAGGATGGGAAGGAAGTGGTGTTTTTGGTTCTTCTTGCACTTGCAATATCCACTCTTTCAAAGCTTCAAACTCATATTGAGAGGCTTTTAAAAGTGGTTCTCCACATGTTAAGAGCAAGTCAGATTGAATTTAGGTTTTTTGTGGTTTCATTTTGTGGAGCTCGGATGGTGACAAAGGATTAAGGGTAATCTTCTTGCCATCTTTGGTAAAGGAATAAATCTTTAGGTAACCATTATGCATGACTTTCCTATCATACATCCGTCATCTCCCTAGTAGAATATGGCAAGCATCCATGGGGATAACATCACACCAAAGTTCATCTTGGTAGTTCTTACCAAGAGAGAATGAAATCAAGCCACGAGAGTTAACTTGTAATCCCTCGCTTTGATTTAGCTATTGAATATTGTATGGGTGTGGATTTGCCGTGGCCCGGAGGCCCAATTTCTCAATCATACTTAATGAAACAATGTTAGCACAACTTCCTCCATAGATGGTGAAGGAGCAAACTTTACCTTGGACTGTACACCGTGAATGAAAGATGTTTTCACGTTGTTCATCCTTAGCAACTCGTTGATTACTCAATACCCTTCGAATTACTAGCATCTCACCTTCATCTGTATTCTCCACAAACTCCTCTTGAGCTTCCTCAAGATCTTCCTCATCATCTCCCTCCTTTTCTTCCTCCTTCTCCTCGGCAAACTCTCCCTTCGTGGCTTCCCATTCAGCTAAGGTAATCACCTTTTGACTTGGACAATCAGAAGCAACATGTCCGAAGCCTTGACACTTATAACACCTTCTTTGACTTGTGGGATATGGGTTTGGATGTGGGGGATTCGGTGGTAGCCTTTAAGGAGCTTGATTCTTTTGTAGATTAGTTGGGAAAGGGGTAGATAGTTTAGGCCGAGGTGTGGTGCTCCCCTTGTTTAAGGGTTGCCTACGGTTTGACACTGAAAAGGGCTAGAAAGAATCACGAACAAACAACCTAGATTTCCTTTGTTGCTCCACCTTATGTACTAGGACACATATTTCATCGAAGGTGGTGTAGGCTTGTAATTCAACCACGTTGGCTATCCAAGGATCAAGCCCTCCTAGGTAACGAACCATAATTTGTTCTTCAGGCTCGTGAATGTCACATTTAACCATGAGTTTCTCAAACTCACGTGTGTATTCTTCCACATTCATTTTGCCTTGAGTAAGATGGTGAAAGAGCATATAGTTGTCTTGGACGTAAGTGGACGGCAAGAACCGCGCTTTCATCTTTGATTTCATTTTGTCCCATGTATCGATTTTGCTCTTTCTCTCCCTAGTCCTCTTAGCATTGAGGTTTGTCCGCCATAAGGAGGCATATTTCCTCAGTCTAAGAACAACCAATTTCACCTTCCGGTCCTCAGGGATATCCTTATACTCGAAAATCCGTTCAACAGTTTGTAGCCATTCAAGGAACTCATCTGGGTCTAGCTTACCCTTAAACTCAGGAATTCCAACTTTGAAATCACTTGAATTGAAAGTAGGCCGTGCTTCTCTTCTTGTCCTTTCAAATGGTACATCATTATCAGAGAAAGATAACGCATTGCTAGCTTCCTCTTCACCTCCATAATTCGTCCCAATTCGTTCACTAACCTCCTGAAGCTTTTGTTTCTATTTTATTTTATCTCCAAGCTGTTTCCTCAAGTACTCATTCCGAGCCTTGAGTTCTTCATTAGCTATAGACATCTCGTGCATTTGCTTGGTCATGGCTTCAAGCTTCTCTTCCACGGTTATGCTAGAACTCATTTTGTAAGTTTGGATGGAACGAGTTTGTGTCTGAGTTTAGGATTCAGAGATAAGCTGGGAAAGGCGTGCGATAGGTTCCAGGCAAGGATGAACTTGCTTTGATACAAAAAATAATGGAAACATACAAGGTAAAGCAAGAATGGATGAAGAACACAAGCTAGGACCAAAGATAGCTCACGGCTTAAGAGAACCTGGAAGCTAACTTTAGGAACTTCAAGTGCTTTCAAATGAATTTGGATAGTTCTAAACTAGATGATTAGATAAGGTACACCACTAATCACTAGCTTAGGGCCCTTAATCTTGGATTAGGATAAGATACACCACCTAACTAAGGATTAAGACTCACTTAATCACCACCTTAATCGGCCTAATTAAGGATAAGCAAGTTAAGTGTTTAGAGAAAACTCAAAGACACAAAGTCTTTACTTTTAATTCAAAGTTCAAGTATATTCCTCACAAAATGAACGTTCAAGGCATTTAAAAGCCTTGAGTGTACATGAAATGAGCTTTCTTTCTCAGCTAGGAAAGTCATTAAACTTACTTAAGCTAAGTAGTACACGGTTTGAGCTTAATCATGGCTAATCCGAAAGTTTAAGGCACAAAATACATGTTTAAACCTTCAAAGACCTTTCCTAAGTATTGAGGAACTGAGTGAATCATTTTCTTCTCTAGGAAGGTAAACATTACACGGTCTCCACCTCAAAAGGCTGAAGTATGCAAGGCTGCCATGTGTTGTAACTGTGGCTAGTTCATAGCTTGTAAAATGGCACCTTTCTCTTGCTTCACGTGTCTTGCTCATGTGTGGCTAGGTGGCAGGCTAACTAAGCATCTCAAAACAGCCAACAAGGCAGGCACACACCTCTAGCAAACCCACCTAGGAGGGAAAACCACATAGCTAAGTAACCAGGTGTCAAGGTGGTCGTTTCTGCCCGGTTTTGTTCTACTTGGTTGACACCTCAAATGCAGAGTAATCTGAGCTTTCCTTATATGGAAGGAATCCTTAAAATGTCTCCAATACCCTCCCTTTTGAATCAAAGCATTTGGACATCATTTTCCCGTTGAAATAGGCTGAATACTTGAATCATGCAGAATCCAGTCCAAAACAGCATAGGACTGAAAATAAGCTTCGTTCGCTGACCAATTGAACTCTAAATCTGGTAATTCCAATTGGACATGAAAGATAAGGTCATAAACTTGTAAGAACACCAAAAAATGAGCACTTAAACATGGATTAAACTTGAGAAATTAGGTAGCAAAAACTGGGTGAAAATCTAGATGAATAGCCGGGTGCATTAACTTGAATGTTCTTCATCAAATGACTTATGGCCGTGGCTTTGGACCTCATTTCTTGATTGTTTTGGATCACTTGAACATTAATGGACCTTATGGATAGGCCTCCATCATAATCTGATGCAGAATACATGAGTTCAAAAGATTTTACCGAGATGGGAGGATGCAAGATAGGTGCAATAGTGAGGGCCTCACTAAGCTTTGTAAATGCCACTTCACATTCCCTAGAGAAATAGAAGGGTGTCTCCTTAGCTGGGAGGGAAGATAAGGGCTTAGCAATCTTGCTAAGGTTCTTGATGAATCTCCAATAAAAATCAACATGCCCAAGAAAGGACCGTATATCCTTTATGCAAGTAAGGAGGGGGATGTTTGCAATCAAATCCACTTTTGCTTTATCTACCTCTATACCCTTGCTAGCGATAATATGGCCTAAGATAATCCCCTCCTTCACCATGAAATGACATTTTTCCCAACTAAGAGTTAACTTTTTGTCCCGACACCTTCTTAACACTTTTCCCAAGTTAGTTAAGCAATCCTTAAAAGAGTCTCCGTACACGAAGAAGTCATCTCTGAAAATCTTAAGGCATTGCTCAACTGAAGCAGAAAATATCGAGATTATATCCCTTTGGAAAGTGGTCGGGGCATTACAAAGACCAAAAGCCATCTTCCTGAAGGCATAAGTGCTAAAACGGCATGTAAATTTAGCCTTTTCTTGGTCTTCATCGGCAATAGGAATTTAGGTATAGCAGAAATATCTATCAAGGAAGCAAATAGAAAGCCCATTAGCTAACCTCCCTAACATTTGGTCCAAGAACGGCAAGGCGAAATGACCCTTCCTGGTGCGAAGTTCAACTTTTGATAATCAATGCATACCCTCCACCCGGATTGAATTCTCGTGGGAATGAGCTAACCCTTGTTTTTCTTGACCATGGTTATACCGGCCCTTTTGGGAACGACTTGGATGGGGCATACCCACCGACTATTCGAGATGGGTTAAATAATGTCATGATCCAAACACTTAAGGATTTCCTTCTTTACTACTTCTTGAAAGGTGGCGTTTAATCTTCTTCATTTGTCTCGATAAGGTTTTACATTATCCTCAAGGCGTATGCGGTGTTGTACTATGGTAGGACTAATGCCATGTATGTCTCCTAAGGTCCACCCTAATGCTTCTTTGTTTTTCTCTTAACAAGTCCAGGACTTGAATCTCTTTGTCCAAATTTGACTTATTAGCAAGTATCACAGGAAAAGTTTTATTCGGATCCAAGAATGCATATTTGAGGGTGTTGGGAAGGGGTTTCAAGTCAAGAGAGGAATATGACGAAACGCTAGGAGGTACCTCATGAGATAAGGAGGGAATAGAAGAGAAGGATGTAAGAATGGATGCATGTAATGAGTTGCCACATTGATCGTCAAATGCAAATGCATCATATTTGGGTTCATACCCTAAGTAAAATGACTTATATAGATATGACATTAACTCTTCTTCACAGTCAACCTCTACTTCCGCCAATGCAAGGTCACCCACCCAATTAAGGGATTGGTGGTCAACATTATCAAAACCCATTTGTTGCTTTTGAACATTGAACATATTCAATTCCATGGTCATATTTCCAAATGTCAACCTCAATTTCCCATCCCTACAATTTATAAAAGCCTTTGAGGTAGCTACGAATGGTCGACCAAGGATGGTCAGTATTTCATTTTTAGTGCACAACACACCTGCAGTCTCTACAACTACAAAATCCATTAGAAATATAAATTCCTCCACTTTAATCGAGACATCCTCAACTATCCCTCTAGGAAGCCTAGTGGAATGGTTGATTAATAGAAGGACCATTTTTATAGGCTTAAGCTCCCCTAAACCCAACCTCGTATACACCGTGAAGGGTAGGAGGCTAACACTAACACCTAAGTCAAGAAGGGCACGGTGAATGTCGTGATGACCAATCATAATTGAGATTGTGGGGCACCCCAGGTCCTTACATTTAATAAGCACTTGATTTGAAATGATGGAACTCATATTAGAGGCCAAAAATGATCTCTTAGGAACATTAGTGGCTCTCTTAGTAGTGCACAAGCTTTTAAGAAAGCGAGAATAGGGGGCATTCGTTGTATCACATCAAGCAAGGGGATGTTAACCTTGACTTCAAAGAAAGTCTCCCTAATCTCGTCAACATGATATTGCACTTTTTTCCCCTTTAAACAAGTTAGGGAAAGGAGGTGGGTGTCGAGCAACACCAGAAGGAGTAGGAGAATCCTTAGGGGAGGCAAAATCATGGATTAACTTAATCTCCTTAGGTTCATTTACATCCTTTGATGGGATTTGGATCATTAGGGAGGGACATATATGATCACCTTAAGGGGAAGGGAAGGAAGATGACGGGAAAAAGTATCATTCACATCTTGCTCGGCCACATGGGTGTCAACTTTCTTACCTGATCATAAAAAAATTATGGCATTGAATTTCCAAACATCATTAGGGTCAAAGGAAGAGGAAGAGCCTCCTCTTAGGTTCACCTCGTGTTGACTAAGATAAACCCCTTTCCCCCTATTAGACATTACTAGTTAAGCAAATTGTTCATTCATTGTCTTCATGTAACACCCCCAACCTGAGGTGGAGTCACACCACTAGGATTCCTAAAGGAAATCCCTAAGGCTTTTGAAGTTTACTAAGGACATTAGCATTTAGTTAGATATTCTAGAATAAACCTGCAAGAGTTTCCCCTATTTTTGCAACATTTTATAGACTTAGCTTAAATTAAGGGTACCTATAAGCTGATAATAAGGTAAAACAAGGCATAAGGTGACTAGCTTCATCGCCACGACCCACATGCCTAAGGCACTAATAGTCAAACCAACTAAACACAAGGGTTATAACATTATATACATAGGATTAGAGTTGACTATATGCTTACACATTCAATGATGAGCTTAAACATTTATAAATATGGCAAAGCATTGAACACTTCACAGCAGCCATGCAATTGAGGCTGGCCAAAGGCTGCTGAGAGGCCAACATCAAAATAACTTTAAAAATAACCTTCATACCTTCTTAGACTGGACCTGGAAAGGGAATAAGGAAAGAGATGAGCTACCACATGCTCAGCGAGTATTGCTCAACTCCTTGAAAACCAAAACCATTTGCAAGCAATAAAGATAAGTAGTAGTCACACAACATTTGTATATTACTATCATATTAGGCAATCATTATCCCCAAGGAAATATCATAATCTCTAAACTCCATACTAAGCCACTTAAGCTTGTTTATAGGCCTTTAATAACCAAACTTCCTTAATAATCAAGCATGTAGGCACATAGCAAGCAAGCAACAAAGATAGGCTAAAATGCTTTCAAATACGTATTTTGGAAACGTTGTGACTCATGTTGTATATAAAGAATAGCCTACAAATCAAACTAGCCTCTTCAAATCATACATTACAAATCAAATAAGCCTCCTTAAAGAACAGTTTACAAATCAAGCTAGCCTCTTTATTGTGCTTAAACATATCAATATGATTTTTCCAGCTAAAGTTATGACCCCTGCAAGTTAGGCCAAAAAAATCACCTGAAATTGCTCTCAAACCCTAATGGGTTAAAAAGGCTATCAACCGTCCCTTAAACAACTTCTTGAACAATTGTTCAGCAAATAATGCAAACAAGGTGATTCGTTTCCTTTTGACACTTTACAGGATCGTGCATGGCGCTGTCAACATGACAAACTCCTTCCCCCAGAGAACCCTCTTGATAATTGGGGTAGATGGTGCTGGTGTGATCGACAATGACCTGTCATGGGCTTCAATGAGTTGATTTAGTACCTGCACAATGACGGTCCAATGAAGAGTTATTAGAGTCGTTAGAGTCATCTGAAGAGAAATCACACCTCATTTCAACGAGGATGAAGCTGAGGATACCCCTGCCAAGGAAGAAGATGATGTAAAACAGGAAAAAGAGCCGTCACTACATAGGACTGCAGTTGGAGACTTTCAGGGCAACCCTGTCGAGGTGAACTCAGATAATGAAGATGGTGAACCCC